>JAMPIV010017195.1:0-210140 GCA_024509875.1 Oreohelix idahoensis
TGAAAAAATGCGATTTAGAAAGACGAGTAAGTATCTCTTCTAGTTTAAAGGCATAGGTTCAGCATCGAACTTCGTAACTTGATTCAATTTTGCGATAGTCAACGCAAAGACGTATGTTATTGTCTTTTTTTCGAACAATAACCATCGGCGAAGAATATGCAGAAGTGGATGGTTCGATTATTTGTAAATCTATCATTTCATCCAACTCCTTTTCAACCTGTGTTTGGAAATGTATAGGGATAGGATAAGGCCTAACCCTAATTGGAGTATGTTCAGTTAGAACAATGTCATGCTCAATGACATGAGTTTGTCCAGGGATGTCAGTGAGGACATCCTGAAATGTTTGTAACATAGACGAAACTTGTCGCCGTTCTCCTAGAGACAAATCAGGAGAAACAGTAACGTCTTTCCATGATTCACTAGAATGAAGTGGGATCATTGGAAGCGGGAGATTAACATCCGAAAAAACTTGTTTCCTCATCCTGTATTACAGACAGTGATGAGTAATGACCATGTTTGACATGATAATCGTCCGTTGCCTGGAAAATAGGCTGTAGATAGTCAGGACGTTCATGGAACTCCGTAAGCATATTGATGTGGAAGGTTTTATGCTTCCCGTTAATATCGACGATGTAGTCAACATCTGAAATTTTCGATATTATATCGTACGGACCTTTCCAACTAATAAGGAGTCTATTTTCACGACAAGGTAGCAAAACAAATGCTTTGTCACCAGGACAAAGTTGTCGTAAAGTTCTCTTCTTATTAGCAAATTGTCTTGCCTTCTGCTTAGCAAACTCAGAAGAGGACGTTGCCAATTTGCATGCTTCGATAATCTTTTGTCTCAGCGCGATGACATACTCGTAAGAAGATTTTGTGTCATCGTCAATATTGTCAGCTGTTATAAGATCATGCAGCAAAGACATTGGGCCGCGCGGTCGCGCGCCAAAGACAAGTTCAAAGGGCGAAAACCCTGTATGTTCATTGGGGACCTCTCTGTACGCGAAGAGGGCCGCGGGTAAAACCCTATCCCAATCTTGAGGATGATCCTCAGTTATCTTCCCTAATAAGTTCTTAAGTGTTCTATTTAGTCGCTCGACCATCCCATTGGACATAGGATGATAGATGCTACTCAAAGATCTCTCTATCTGTAGAGTAGACATTACTTGAGACATGGTATCCGATATCAGTTGGGTGCCATGATCTGATAATATTTCTCCGGGAAATCCCAGCCGAGAAAATATAAGCCAAAGAGCATCTGCAATGTCAGCGGTAGTAATGCTCTTTAGAGGGATAGCCTCTGGCCAACGTGTGCACATGTCTACACACGTTAAGATAAACTGATGTCCTCTAGCAGATTTGATCTTGAATGGACCAATGATGTCTATCGCCATTTTCTGGAATGGACGAATAGGAATATCTGCAGCCTGAATAGGCGCAGCATGACGAGGACCTTTGGATTTGACTTCTTGACATACTTTACAGGATCGACAATAGATCCGTATGTCCTTGTTCACAAAAGGCCAAAAGAAAGCCGCAAGAACTCTTGACTTAGTACGGGGAAAAACCCATGTGACCAGCACACTGAGAGTCGTGTGCATGTTGTAAGATCTTAACTCTCAAATTCTTGGGTACAAGAATCTGAGAATGACTTGACTTAGTGGAGTCTTGCACCATACGTACAAGTACGCCATTCTTCATTGTAATCCAAGATTTACAATTTGAATCTTTATTCGGATCACCTTTCGTTACAAGAGTGAAGAATTTCTTAAGAGTCGGATCTTCTTCTTGTTGTTTTATAAACGAGTCACGAGAAATTACCAAGGGATCATCTTGGTTATGCACTTCATTATCTTCAACAGATGAAGTTTCAGGCATATTGAGAGCTTGAGCTCTAGTGACTACTGCATTAGCAGATTGCATATTTTGATTTTCCCAAACGGAAATTTGCTCCGGAGTACATTCTTTGACTCCGTGAATGCGACCGATGATAAGATCAGCGATCGGATCCGGCAAAAGACATGCGTGTACATCTCCTGTGAAGAAAGGAGTAGCAATCCTAATGATAGCGGTAGAGTATTTCTCTATGGTGCCGCCAAATGTTACGCATTTGACTACTTTGCCTGTAGAATGAGAAGGATCTATGAGTGACTGCCTAACCCCAATAGTTGTGCATCCAGAATCAAAAAGTACTGAGACTGGATTGTCATTTACTAAACCTTTGTGTAAGACAAGAGAACCTCTCCCATCATGCGCGATTGACGCAGGAAGAGCGGGAAGAGGATGGCCACAGCTTAAAGTAGACACTGTGGTTGGCTCAAATAATGTTTTGCATTGGGGGCACTGAGATGCTCTCCCAAAATCAAAAGCGGCACATGCCATATTATTAGAGTCATCATTATCTTTATTTTGTTTATAGGCTTCGTGGGACTCTTGCTGTGCAGAGTTCGCCTGGTAATGAGCTTTATGTTTTTTGAATTGTGCTCTACCTCTGTTATTATTGCCTCTGTACTTATCATTGTTTCCACTATTATAACCTCTACTCGGGTTTGAATCATAGCTCCTTTGGTTACTATCATCATATTCATTATAATGAGTATCTCGGTAATTATGATCCTGTTGTCTCCATGAAGGAAAACTTGGATAGTTTCTAGAATGACTTCCTTTGCGAAAGTTCCTGTAATTATGACCACCCCTGAATCGAGGGCTGTCAGCTCTTCTCCAGGTATTCGAAGAAGAACCCTGAAATGATTGGTTACCTTGGTTCTGATAACTGTAATAGTTACCTTTTTTATTAAACCTATTTTGAGGTCCTTGGAATTTGTGAGAGTGATTAGGGTTGTATGGTGTTGCAGAAGCAACTGGCATACCTTCTTTAACCTTACTGTTGCTAATGGCTACGTCCGGATGTGCAGTGACGTATTGGGTACAATACTGTTCCATTTCTTTTAGAGACTTAGGTTTACGCTCATGTAAGAATTCGAGGAAAGGTTTATTTATACTTGACATAATCTTGTCTCTGAGTATCAAGTCCATAAGGGCTTCATAAGTCTTTTCTGTTTTGGATAGCTCAATCCAACGATCAAATGTAAGTCGTGTCCTTGCAATGAATTCTGAGAATTCTACACCTGCCTCAGGCACCATTGTCTTAAACAACTTCCGATAACCCTCTTCAGACAACTGATACTTCTTTAATAAGGCTGCCCTAATAACATCATAGTTATCTTTGTCAGCCTCTTCAACCAAACTTAAACTAGTCAGAGAATCACCTTTCAGATTTTCTGATAACTGGTTAGCATATTGTGATTTGTCCACATTATGTGCTCGACACGAGCGTTCAAATCTGTTTAGCCAGAATGTTATGTCATCACTGGAAGGGTTGAACGCTGGTACCTTGACCTTGTAAGTAAAGGGTTTACCATTACCACTAGATGCTTGATTAACATTACTTATGTTTGTTAACTTTAACTTTTCTAACTCAAATGCTAAAAGTTCTTTTTGGTGTTCATGTTCTCTTATTGCTTTTTTTTCTTGAGCTTCAGCTTGTAATTTTCTCTCTTCTGCAGCAGCCTGTAATTTTTTCTCTTCAGCAGCAGCTTCATCTTTTCTTTTCTCTTTTTCCATTTCCATCTGGAATCTTTTTTCATCAGTCTGTATCTGCAATTTCTTTTGTTCATCCTCTCTTTGTGATTTTCTTTCCTCAGCTTCCAATCTTTTCTCCTCAGCTGCTAATTTCTTTTCTTCAATCAATGCTTTTCTTTCTTCAGCAGCAGCAGCAAGTTTTCTCTCTTCTGCAGCTAATGCTTTGTCATATTGAGCAACTGTGGGAAACAAGCCTTACAAAGGTCTTGTATAAATCCTTATATAATAACAGCTATAAGTTGCTGGTTCACTCTATAATATAAGTGCAGTGCACCAGAAATAGTGTTTTATATCATCAACTGTGTACCTTTAGTAATAGCAATTAACTATCAGTTGATTCTTGTACATCAATTTATATGATCAACTATATTTTAAATAGTGTATGTCGATCAGGCACAAAACAAAACAGTTATACAGAAAAACATGAAAACATTTGCGGAAATGAAATAAATAAAATTGGAAAAACAATAAAAGATAAACCGCAAGAGGATAACAAATACAAATAACGCCACAGTATATAAATATAAATTGAGAATAGAACTGAAAGATAGAATAGGGTAGACCAACAAATTACAAACAAATCAAAACAAACTAAAGAACAGAGGAATATTACAAAAACAACAATGAGTACAGACTTCACAGCTAACACTAATAGCAACAGCTGTCGCAGCAAATTTCCAATGAAGAAAATTGCACCTATAGAAACGCACACATCAGACCCTCTATTACGTGGGATACTCTGCTGTGTGACACCGCCCAACCGAAACAACAACCCGCTGGATACAAACAAATATCACATATAAATAGTTAAACATAAATACATAAATGCATAAATAGTATGGCAATATGATGTAAATAGAGTGTTGCAGAAAGAATGTGTTGGAATGAAGGCTCAGTTACACTGCCTAATAGTACAGTACTGTGGTACTTTATTAAACAAATACTTCTGGTCTAATTATTTTAAATTCAACACAGAATAGAAGCTCCATCGTTGATTTGAATGATAACAATCAATGTAGGACTTCTCAGTTCAATAACATTTTCTTTCGCAAACACTGTCAAATATTCTCCAGTCCTGATGTGTAATGTTCTATGTTTCAACCAAGCTCGCTGTGTAACACTGTCAGTTGTATGGCAAATGTCCAATGAACCAAATGTCAACAAACCCTGACCTAGTTACTGCATACTCTCGACAGGACAGGTCACGCTGACATCACTGTAGAGTTGTACTGCTGATGTATTTGTGTGTCGTAACAGACCCCAAGGAACGTCTGGTCTCAGTAGTTTACTTCTCAATATGGTCACTGTGCAGGTTGACCCGGGAAGCTGGCACACCAGTTGTTAATACTCTTTCTTTGTGTAGTTGTTAACTCATACTGGCTACTAGTTGTTGAATCATGCTTTATTTGCTAAATGATGTGAATGTCCACCAGTGGATAAATGTAGATGTTGGGACTGGTGTAGTAAAGTGTAACGATTGTCAACTCATCAAACCCAGCACAGTTTTGGTCATACAGGTCATCTTGTCCTGGAACATGATGAGGCTCCGGCAAGAATGTGAGTGTAAACAATGAGTGTGTATCTGAATGTCAGTACGCGAATGGTAGAATGATTCGATAGAGTTGACAGGTTGGTAGTACATCACTCATACTCACACTGTTCGAATTCAAGAAGTACTGGAACTACGGTGGTCTTTTTATAACATTTAATGGGACGCACACTTGGACAGTACGTGTATGGTTACAGGAACAAATGTCGACATAGACAGCATAATGTTGATCACAGGAATATCATCTTAAGTTAGCATTCATGCTTGGCAAATATCATAATGGAGCATTCGTAAATAAGCATTCAGCGTTCCATCATGTAAATCATCTGGCTTTACTGACTGGGCACGTCAGACCATAACCAATACATAGGAAGGCTCCTAGACCTAACCTCGTCTAGCGAATATTCCTTCACGTACAGTTCACTATATATATATTTCATAAGAATATAGGAATCCCAGACATGGGTTCTCACATGTAGCAGTGATCTCTTGGTTCATCGAGCGATAGTACAGGCATCCCTTTTTCTCACTCGATAAATACAAAGTATATGAATTTCAACATGGCTGTTCTCTCTCTCGTGAGCTTCACTCACTATAGAATATAGACCAAAATTAGTCATTCATTAAATGTCCTCATTTCTTCATAGGTTCTCTCATAGAGGTAATTGAATAATATCATACAATCCAGTGCTGATACATAGGAATGTCTTCTTCCTTTGAATGGATATTCTTTTTAAAAGTACCACTGTGCATCTGCTTATCAACAACGATGGCGAAGCCCAAGTTCATAATAAATTGTGGTTTTACCTTTTTATGCGAAATATAACTTTGCCATTCCTTGGCAAAAGAGAATAAACACTGGGGTACAGTACATACAACATGTCTAAATGATTATCACTTTTCCCCATCCATATATAGATCACTATTTCGGCAAAAAAGCCTGCTACAACAAAACTCGGCATCCTCACCGGATGACAGCCATGGATCACACCCTTTGCTAGCGATACTTCCGCTGCATAGCCTTTGACCTTTTCTAGCGACAACCAAATTAGTTCGACTTAGAAATGCAAAGATATCCATATATAAGACAGACTCGTCCTACTCATACAAACACTACGTATAAATTCAGGCCATAGATATACTGAAGCAAGAACAATCTATTCCTACCCAGCCACAGAATAAATCGCAGTAGGCCTAGAGTCGTCTGCGGAGTCCGATCGAAGATGACAGAACTATTTTCAAGGGAAGCAACCCAAAAATGACTTCTCCTTAAGCACTTAAAAAGGAAATACTTTGCTTACAAAATATTTGCAAACATAATAAGAATATAAATGTATTATATTGCAAGATAGTAAAAATTGCCCTTTACAGTATGTATATATATATATACAGTACTTTGCAAAAAAAATGGCAGTCATATTTTCGCAACACAGCACACTGATAGAAGCAAATAATAATAAAAACTGTATGTCCAGAGGAAGATTGGTATCTCCCCTATCTATTAACAGTGGTTTCAGTACAATATAATGTTGCCTTCTCCAGCAAGGCAAGCCTGGATGCGGCGAGGCATACTTCCCACAAATGTTTGTAGGTAATTGTGAGTCAGACTGTCCCAGTATTTTTCAGCTACCTTCTTCAATTGTTCAACGTCTCTGAGTCCACTCTTTTTTAAATGATTCCTGAGTAGTGCCCAAACATTTTCAATTGGGTTTAGGTCGGGACTGTTGCTGGGCCACTTCAGCACTATCACATTCTTCTCTTGCAGCCATGCTTTGGTGGTATGAGCTGTATGCTTTGGGTCATTGTCATGTTGAAATGTGCACCCATCGGGGTACATGACCTGCATAAATGGCAGAAGGTGTCCCTCTAGTATGTCGATGTACCTTTCTTTCGTGAGAATTCCTGTGAAAACACACAGTGGGGTGGCACCTCTTGCTGACACCCCTCCCCAAAGATGGAATTTCTGGGTATGTTTCGGTCACTGGTACACAGGCGTTACAGAGTCTTTCGTCCAAATATTTATTTGAGCAGGATAAGAGCAAACAGAACATTCATCTGAAAAAAATCACATTGTCCCATGACAAATTTTGGTGTTCGTGGCACCAGTTCAAGCGCATCTGTTTGTGAGTCTCTGTGAGCAATAGTGACGAAATTACGCGCTTTTTTGTGTAATTCATCCTGTGTAGCTCCCGGTTGACAGTAGCATTAGATACCTCTGGGCTTCCCAAATCGATCATGCGCTGCCGTATGTTTTCTACACTCTTCATTGGCCCAGCCCGAACGATTTGGGCGAGATGCCGATGGTCCTTTGTGTCCAAAATTCTTGGCCTCCCACTACCTTCCTTTCGCTCGATTCCATTGCCTGCTTTTAATTTACTCCCAACTCTGTAGACAGTCTGCTCAGGAATTGCATGTATATATTTTTTTTATATATTTATATATTATTTTTTTATATATATTTATTTTATATTTTTGTTTTTTTTTTATTTTTTTTTATATATATTTTTATTATTTATTTTTTTTATTTATATTTTATATTTTTTTTTTATATATTTTTTTTTTTTTTTTTTTTTTTACTTTATTTTTTTATTTTTATTTTTTTTTTTTTTTTATTTTTGTTTTTTTTTTTTTTTTTTTTTTTTTTTTTTTTTTTTTATTTTTTTTTTTTTGTGTTGGGTTGGGGGTTTTTGTTTTTTTTTTTTTTTTTTTTTTTTTTTTTGATTGATGTTTTTTAATTTTTTTTATTTTTTTTTTTTTTTTTATATTTTTTTTTTTTTTTATTTTTTTTTTTTTTTTTTTTTTTTTTTTTTTTTTTGTTTTTTTTTTTTTTTGTTTTTGTTGTATTTTTTTTTTTTATTTTTTTTTTTTTTTTTTTTAGGTTTATTTTTATTTTTTTTATAAAAAAAAAAAAAAAAAATATAAAAATCATTTTTTTTTTTTTTTTTTTTTTTTTTTTTTTTTTTTTTTTTTTTTTTTTTTTTTTTTTTTTTTTTTTTTTTTTTTTTTTTTTTTTTTTTTTTTTTTTTTTTTTTTTTTTTTTTTTTTTTTTTTTTTTTAATTTTTTTTTTTTTATTTTTTTTTTTTTTTTTTTTTTTTTTTTTTTTTTTTTTTTTTTTTTTTTTTTTTTTTTTTATTTTTTTTTTTTTTATATTTTTTTTATTTTTATATTATTTTTTATTTTTTTATTTTTTTTATATTTTTATTTTATTTTTTATATATTTTTTTTATTTTATATTTTTTTTTTTATATATTTTTTTATTTTTTTTTTTTTTTATTTTTTTATATTATTATATATATTTTTTTTTTTTTTTTTATATATTTATTTTTTTTATTTTTTTTTTTTTTTTTTGTTTGTTGTTTTTTATTGTGTGTGTGTTGTGTGTGTATTTATTTTTTTTTTTGTTTATGTTGTGTTTTTTTTTTATATATATTTGTATTATACATATAGATACATAGTCTGTAAGCACAGTACCCAATGCAAAGCACTGAAACGGACTGTAAGCTTATATCGCTAGCATTGATCAGTCCTTAACAAGGACCTCTAGCTGAGCCAATGCTGTCCGGGATTGAGGTTATATAATCGTGGAAGCCATCTTCCTTCGGGCACAAGGCAAAATATAGACATGAGGATTTATGTTAAACATAACATTAGTTTTAAATATTCATCATTTTTAAATTACATTAACTCACTAAGATATTTTGTACGCTTAACAAACTATTTACAGACATACCCTCAAACACAGTGGCACTTCTAAGTGTACAGCTGTTTCAAGCTTCGATCTACAAATCGCTTGCAATAGCAGTCAGTTGTGGCTTTTTCTCAGTTATCTTGTTTTGTTGTGGGTTAAGACTTCTAACTATAAGAGTCAGCACTCTTGATATCTTCTCAGCTCTGTCACATCTTGAAGTGATTTCGGAAAGTAAAGAACTGTGTCTGATACGGGGCTTATATACCTAATCTCAGGTCCAACCTTTACTTTCTCAGAGGTCATCGCATGAGTTAACTTTTTCCTCATGTAAACTTTCGTGGGAATTCAATGCTTTTGTGCGAATGTACCGACAAAATCATAATTTCCTCGTCAAATAACAAAGATAATAATTTACCCCTGCCATAATTATATGTATTTGTAGTTGCAGTTCAAATCCCTAAAGAAATATCCTGTTCGGGGCATTAACCATAAAAGTATAGCAGAATTTATGATGTGCAATTCAAAATGTATCATAAAAACACTAGACGTGGCAATTCCAGAGTGTCTTTGCCCGTGTTATGACAGACTACAAGAAGAGAAGATATTTTACAGTTTTACATCATTATCGGTACCGCCCTTTCTCTCCACTAGGAGCATATGTTTTCAACAAACTTATACCAATTCTTCCTGTCCCTTGCCATCAGCTAGAAGTCTTTCTATATCGTCCCCATCCCTTGCATTTCTGTCTCTAGTTCTCTTCTCTGTGTGGTCTTCGATTGTCCTTGTCCTCTCTTATTACCGAGAATTCCAGAAGAAGGACTGCTTTGATATACTGTCAACAGGTTTCCGAAGTATGTATCATATAAATTGCCAACATCTTCTTCTCATCTCTTGTTCCACTGGCACTGTTCTGGTGTTTGTCATTAGCTCTATATTAATTATCTTGTCTTACCACTTCAATCCTTCTTGTTGAGGCAATACATATAAATAGAAATAGAGAGAGAAAGATCAAAACTGAGACCGGGAGAGAGAAAGACCCAAACAGAGATAGGAGGAGAAAGATCAAAACTGTGACAGAGAGAGATAGATCATAACAAAGATAGGTAGAGAAAGATAAAAACTGAGATAGGGAGAGAAAGATCAAAACTAAGGGAGAGAAAGATCAAAACAAAGAAAGGGAGAGAAAGATCGAAACTGAGATAAGGAGAGAAAGATCAAAACAAAGATAGAGAGAGATCAAAACTGAGATAGAGAGAGATCAAAATAAAGATAGGGAGAGAAAGATCAAAACTGAGATAGAGAGAGATCAAAATAAAGATAGGGAGAGAAAAATCAAAACTGAGATAGAAAGAAAAAGATCAAAACAAAGATAGGCAGAGAAAGATCAAAACAAAGATAGAGAGAGATCAAAACTGAGATAGGGAGAGAAAGATCAAAACTGAGGGAGAGAAAGATCAAAACAAAGAAAGGGAGAGAAAGATCAAAACTGAGATAGGGAGAGAAAGATAAAAACAAAGATAGAGAGAGATCAAAACTGAGATAGAGAGAGATCAAAATAAAGATAGGGAAAGAAAGATCAAAACTGAGATAGAGAGAGATCAAAATAAAGATAGGGAGAGAAAAATCAAAACTGAGATAGAGAGAGAAAGATCAAAACAAAGATAGGCAGAGAAAGATCAAAACAAAGATAGAGAGAGATCAAAACTGAGATAGGGAGAGAAAGATCAAAACTGAGATAGGCAGAGAAAGATCAAAACAAAGATAGAGAGAGAGATCAAAACTGAGATAGGGAGAGAAAGATCAAAACTGAGATAAGGAGAGACAGATCAAAACTGAGATAGAGAGAGAAAGATCAAAACAAAGAGAGGGACAGAAAGATCAAAACTGAGATGAGAGAGAAAAATCAAAACAAAGATAGAGAGAGAAAGATCAAAACTGAGACAGGGAGAGAAAGATCAAAACAAAGAAAGGGAGAGAAAGATCAAAACAAAGAGAGGGAGAGAAAGATCAAAACTGAGCTAGGGAGAGAAATATCAAAACTAAGATAATGAGAGAAAGATCAAAACTGAGATTGAGAGAGAAGGATCAAAACAAAGATAGGGAGAGAAAGATCAAAACTGAGCTAGGGAGAGAAAGATCAAAACTGAGATAGTGAGAGAAAGATCAAAACAAAGGTAGGGAGAGAAAGATCAAAACAAAGATAGGGAGAGAAATACCAAAATTGAGATGAGGAGAGAGAAAGACCCAAACAGATAGAGGGAGAAAAGACCAAAACTGAGATAGAGAGAGAAAGACCAAAACTGAGATAATGAGAGAAAGATCAAAACAAATGTGACAGCGCCATAGTCATCTCGTCTGATTTTGTTCATCACTATTTTGTCGGTATGTGGCAGCCATTTTAGTCTACATCTAAAAATAGAACATTAGTAATGCCGCTTACGGATAGCAGCCAATCAGAGAAGAGAAGCGTCAGGCTATCGTGTCAGTTCAAATTCTTTATTCATTCTGATCGCCCGTCGCAGAGAGAGGACAAGCTATTGAGAAATACTGAAGTCTAGTTTAATGCAAGAACACGCCTAGGACATGTAAGTAAATATATTATTCTCCAACATTCTAAAGTCTTGATAGTGTTAGAAAAGATATTAGGTTTACCATCTTTGTGTCGTATTATTTGAAATGAGTATATACTTAATTCTGTGGTATTTATTTCGCGTGCGGTTGATGTTAGATCTAAATCTATTCGGACAAAGGAAATATAACACGTGGCGGTACTAGAACTGGCATATTCAGTTATTACATTTGTGTAAATGAAATTTAATGGTTAAGTATTTCGATATGGTTTGGGGTTAAGGAAACCTTCCATGAGCTTATGTAAATCCGACACGTAGCTGGTTTGAATAATATTTAATTGTGGCGCGATTTAGACTGTTTTATTTATTAACTACGGTGCGGACGCCGAAATAGTTTATTTTAGTGTGGCGAGTGCTGCAATTTATTATGTTACAGCTTACTAGAATAAAGTCCTGTGCTTCTTCAGTAATGTTAGACTGATAATGTGGTGTAAGTATTAGTAAGATCGGCTATAACTAATTGGTGTTAGCTTTCTTAGTTTCATAGTTTTACAGTGTAAAATCCCTATTGGTTATCTGTACCGCCTTAAATAGATTTGCTAAGCCATTATTTCTATAATATTTAGTATTATAATGTAATGTTACTATAGAATGTTGCAAAGAATGAACCACATTTGGGGCACTGTACGAAGGATGGCCGCCGACCGAGCAAGGTGGAATCAATTTGTTGCTGCCCTACAAGACGCCACCAGGCGTGATGGCCGCTGACTGCTTTGACGGCTGGTGGTTATGGATCAAAGAAGAAGACTATAGAATGTACAACCAGGCTGCTTAGCTGGGTGTTAGCGTGGCTGTATGCCGTTCTCGCAAGATGGCGTAACATAGAGCTTTCTTCTTCTTCTTCTTTGATCCTTAGGCGCCGACCGTCTGTTACGGTAGATTAATTGGCATTGTCTGCTAGAGGTTAGCAGCATGCGATTTTAGGGGTTACAACGTTTAATGTAATGTAAAAGTATTATTAGCCTAGTGAACGCTGTGACGTTTCAGCGTTGGTAGTCACGCACCGTGACCAAGAGACGGGACCCTTTCTTGAATGACCGTCAAACGGAGAAGACGTGTCTTTATATTCTTATAGTGTCGGGCATGGAATGCCACACAGTTATATTGTATTTTGTTATGGACATGGGTCAGTCCACTGTTATGATGAAGAAAGATGAAGTTACAGGTTAGTAATTGACTAAACCTTGTCGAGATGAATTAACAGTCCGTTTTAGTTATACTAGTGCCAGACGCATAATCTCACTGTCGGTCGTTGAATTTACCAACCACGCGTGCATATAGTTATGTCGTTCTGCCTACAGTAATTCAGATGTATGAGACAAAGGACTGATATGCAAGATAGCTAACTCAATATAGGATTCTAAATTATATGTGTGATGTAATTCGTGATCAACGTACGATGTCTACAGAATGTATAATAAATTGTTTGTTTGGACTCTAGACATGACTTATCCCGTCTATGAACATTTGGGAGATTCAATTATTACTATCATGGTTTTCAAAGTATTTAAACCCACATTCGCGTAACTAACATCGAAGGCACGATGCAAAAATGATGAACTGTAAAACAAGTCACCACGATTGACTATCAAGCTTTCAACAATCCGTTGGGCTAATTTTCCGACCGCAGCAGAATTGGTTGGCCATCGCTGGGGATCGAAAGAAAAAGGAAAATTTTTCTTGTTTACATACTTTCACAAATTGTTTACGATTACAAGAAAGTCATATGATTTGCATAAATATGACGTTAAACGCATGACTACGAAATGCCAATCTGACGTCACTACATCATGCGTAGATGCCGCGCTTCGAAAGTACAACCTTCAACGCATTCCAGGTTTGATGAAGATTTACATGATCAAGAAGACCAGACGATGGAATACGGTTATCAGCCAACAAGGAGCAAACAGTACTAGGCATGAATCTAGTCCGTTGATGAACTTGACATCGCCGGTGCCTTTTAAAGATAAGTCTAGACTTAGGACGGTTGTCATTCATATAGCACAATACTAAGTCCATTTCTCTGTGCAGGCATGTCCATTCTATTTGTTATATATCTATGTTATATCTGTTTTTTCCGTTGATGTTGTCCCTTATTTGTGGGTATGGATGGGCGGCGGATTGAAATCAATTCTATGGCTCCTTGGATGCCACGAACTGATTGTAATTGTTCTTAAGGCCGTTAGTTAATTGCATTTTTACGAAGAACCCATCGATGGCTTTCCGATGATTTTTGTTCGTTCGTATTTGCAATTAATTGACCTTGCATGTTAGGTTCTAGTCGTGTTATAACTGGGGTATTCTAGTGTATTTAGTTCTAATTTTTATTCATTTCTGTAATTATGTTTGTAATCTATCGTGTTTTTTCTGACCTTACTATCATTCAGTTTATATTTTTTGTACAACTGTTAATGAGTCCATGTATACGTCACTAATTTTTGTACGCAGGTTAATTTTCTATTCAGTTCATTCTTTGATCTCTCACTTCCGGTCTAGTCAACTTAGTTATAAATGCATTTTTATTGTGAAAATGTCTTTGTCGGATGGTAATACTGTTCTGTAATCCTTGGTTAACAAATTGTGTTGTTTGTCTTCATTTCATCCATTTATAATTTAATATTAATACTATAATTTATTCATTAATAAGTGTATATTAATATGATTAAATTTTTATGAGTTTTAAGGAGGAATTAGGGACTTTGCACCAATTTGCAGTGGTGGTCCATGAAATGGGAAATGCACTTTATAGCTCATGATTATGACATAATATACTATGATTAATTATTATAAATTTATAACATATTAAGACATATTAAATGTTAATTAGTACACTTTCTCAGTACTACAGTGTGAACTTAGTAACTATTAAGATTAAATAACCTAATTATTTAGGTATAATACCCATAATTATTGAATACTAATATTAAGTGCATGATATAATTTCAGCACCTTAGATAACTAACTATCATAACTATTTATGATAGATATTAGTGGTTATATATAATATTTTTACAAAATATTATAGATTTGTGGAACTTATAAAGAACAGTACAGGAATATTGCAATTTTTTGTAGTGATTATTCATTCGTTGAGTAATTACAAATATCTACATAGACTTTATTAGTGATTACTAGACATAAGTAATTGAATACTTAAATAAATCAACTTCAAGAATGCTTACCTTGGATCATTTCATTAAAATTGAAAAAGATTGTAATAAAAAGGGAGATGCACTCCTGGAATTTGCGGAACAACAACTTGCAAAATATAAGGAAGAGATGGAAGAACTTGAAAGAAAAGAGGCGGAGAAGAGAGCAGAATTAAGACAAGAAGAAGAAAGAAAGGTGGCAAGAGATGAAATCCTACGGATTGAAGAAGAGAATAATTTGAATAAATTGAAACGACAGGAAATCATACTGCAGCAAGAAATGGAATTGCAACGGCTTAAATTGGAAACAGCAAAACTTCATTCGCAGAGTGCTGCAGCAAGCCAAGATGATAATGCTCAATCTGGATCTTCATCCAACCGACTTAAGGGCAATTATTACTTTAAGCTACCACCGTTCAAGTTACACGTGGACGATTTGTCATCATGGCTATCGCGCTTTGAGGATATATGCAAGGTCAATAACCTTGACAAAACTGCATGGGCACTTAAACTCAAGGAATTTCTTGATGGCGAACCTGCAAGTGCAGCACAAAATATTGATCCGACATTAGCCACAGACTATGAGGCCATTAAGACTTTGTTATTGCGTCGGTTCCACTTGAACGAAGAGGCATGTAGATTACGTTTCAAAAGTTTGTTGCCAGATAATAATAAAGACTTTACAGGGTTTATTGCTAACATACGCAATACTTTTAACAGATGGGTTGAACTGGCAGGTGTCAACAAATCTTACGACAAGTTAGTCGATTTGTTATTGAGGGATAAAGTATTATCTTCTGTCAGCCCACCGTTCTTTGCTTATCTGCAAGAACGTAAACCAGAAACTATTGATGAGTTAGAAAAAATTTCATTAAATTACTGCACCGCTCATCCGAATGCTAACATTTCTGGCTCGTTGATAAGAGAACCTCTTCCTGTAGCCTCCAATATGGCATATCATAATAATAACAAACCAAGAACACACAGTGTAGACAGAGGTAGGTTCAAAGGAAACTATGACATTAATTTTCATAAGGGACGTAATAGTTTTAACAATAACTTTAATAGAGGAAGACCACAAAATAGAAATTATTCACCTCAGTCCAGATACAACAATAATCCACGTAACTCAAGTTATAATCGGTCATATAATTATAATAATGGTAACAATTGGAACAACAGCGATAATTATAACTCGAGACATCGAGATAACAGTTACAATAGGGGACAACGGGATAATTCAACTGATTATTCTCGTCATCGTTCTCATTCTCGTAGATCGACAAATTATAATCATAATACAGGGGCAGCCGTTACTACTGCTACAACCCCTGGGGTTCAGAGTTCACCTACTAATAACAAAATACAGTCTTCATCTACATGTTATGCAATGAATTATAACGTGGCAAATAGTTGCCCAGAATGTAATCTTATATTTCAGAAGGCAAAAGAGACAGTTCTGAACTGCGGACACATTCTACCAGAAGTCAGTCTAGCAGTCAATGACGGAACAGGCTCGCTGATCTTCAACAGAGGAAAAGTTAATGGATCCGTCGTCTCAGTTTTAAGAGATTCGGGATCGACAACGATCGGAATCCGTCAGTCACTTGTTCATCCAAGTTGTGCAACTGGAGAACATGTCAGGTGCATGACCTTTGGAGGAACCATAGAATGTTATCCAACTGCTATTATACATATTAATACACCTTTTTTCACAGGCAACGTTAAAGCATGCATGTTAAGAAACCAAATTGCCGACCTTATGGTGGGATGCTACACGGAAGTAAAGATTGCACACCAGAAGAGATTATTGAATGGGAAAAAAAATAATCTATGCATCGGAAATGCAGTAATAACCAGAGCACATACGAAACAATTAGAGACTATGGACACTGAAAACAAGGAAACAGACAAACATGAAAATATCGAGGTTCATTCTACTATTGACCGAGTATCCTTTGCTGCAAAACAGAAGGAAGACAGATCATTAACAAAATTTTTTGCACTGGTCAACAAAGTTGACAATCTTGCTATGAACAATAATAATAGTCATTGGTTTATTATTAAAAATGACATTTTATTAAGATGTTTTATGGATAAAACTCATGTAAGACAACAGGTCATGGTACCTTTTGCTTTTAGACGGTACATACTTCAACACGCACATGATTCTAAGTGCGCAGGTCACATGGGATATACTCGGACACGTTCTCGAGTATTATCTTCTTTTTTTTTTGGCCGGGAGTGTCACGAGATATTTCACAGTACGTACGCTCCTGTACGATATGCCAAGAAGTGAAAGCACGAGGAGCCTTTCACACGGCGCCTATTCAGGCTTGTGACATATCTGTGAGACCCTTTGACAAGATGGCCATTGATATTATTGGCCCACTTTTACCATCAGCCAGAGGACATAGATTTATTCTCACGTGCATCGATTTATGCACACGATGGCCAGAAGCCATCCCATTGAAAACAACCACCACCACAGATGTAGCTGATGCACTACACCTGATCTTCTCTAGAGTAGGTTTTCCTAGGAAACTTTTGTCAGATCATGGATCTCAATTTATATCTGAGACTATGACAGAAGTAATGAAGACTTGGAATATAGATAGAAATCTCAGCAGCATTTATCACCCAATGAGTAATGGTGCAGTAGAAAGACTTAACCGCACACTCAAACAAATGTTACATAAAGTTACAGTTAACCATCCACAGGACTGGGACAGAGTACTCCCAGCCGTGTTATTCGCTTATCGAGAGGTGCCACATGAACAAACTGGCTTCTCTCCATTTCAATTAGTCTTTGGCGCTCCACCAAGAGGTCCTATGGGACTAATAAAAGACTTATTGATTGACTCCGAGATGACTCAGGATACCCAGTCATCCTATGAGTATGTAATTAATCTCCGGAATAACATTATTGATGCCTGCAAAATGGCAACAGCTTCATCTGAGGCTGCTAAAGCGAAAGCTAGAACTTTCCAAAACAGTAGTAGACGATTACGTCAATTATTTCCAGGAGATCAAGCTTATGTGTTATTGCCACATAACGATAATAAACTACTCATCTCGTGGAACGGTCCATACCATGTTATCAATAAGATTTCTGATGTTGATTATGTCCTGGACATTAAGGGACATCACAAAATATTTCACATTAATATGCTCAAACAATTTCATACTCGACCTGAACATCTACAAGCTATTTTTCATGAACTAGATGACACTTTCGTACCTACATGTCACTATTCTAATTTGTCTGTTATCCAGGAAGAAGAATCTTCTTTTCCTGAGGTACAGTTAGCGTTACCTGTACCTGTAGTACAGCCTACTGAATCTTGGCGGGACGTAACCATCTCTTCGTCGGTTACACCGCAACAGCATCAACAGATTGCTGAACTTCTACAATCTTATCCAGATGTGTTGACCGACGTTCCAGGTCGCACATCAGTCATTAGTCATGACATCACTCTTAACGATGATACTCCAATTCGGGTACATCCATATTCTGTTCCTCTACACTTTCTTACTAAAACTACTAAGGAACTTGAACAGATGTTATCTTTAGGAATTATTGAAACTAGTAATTCCCCATTTTCTTCTCCATTAGTTATTGTCCGAAAGAAGGACAATAACATTAGACTATGCGTCGACTATAGAAAATTAAATGCACAAACGATAGTTGATAGCGAACCACATCCACTTCTCGACGACTTACTGCCACGTCTATCGACCGCAACTATATTCACTAAGATAGACTTAACTAAAGGTTATTGGCAGATACCACTAACCGAAAAAGCTAAATACTACACAGCGTTTTCCACTCCGCAAGGTCTATACCAGTGGAATGTTATGCCTTTTGGGCTTGTTAACGCTCCAGCTACCTTTGTTCGCATGATGCGACACATTTTTTCAGGTAGACCAGACATTATTACATACATAGACGACATATGCTTATTTAGTTCATCTTTTGAGGAACATTTTTTGGGTCTTGAATACGTTTTGGACACATTAAGAAGGAACAATTTAACTGCTAAACCCACAAAATTACAAGTAGCGTTTCACGAAATAACGTTTTTTGGGACACATCATTGGAGCAGGATATATCCAAACACTACCCAGTACGGTTTCTAAAATTTTAAACATTTCCGTTCCTCAAACGAAGAAACAGGTTAGAAGCTTGTTAGGACTAGTCCAATATTACAGCAGATTTGTACCTAACCTGTCATCTATCACGGCTGTCTTATCATCACTGTTAAAAAAGGACATGCCAGTGAAGGTGACATGGACTAGTGAATGTGATAGAATTTTCCGTCAAATAATTAATATTTTTTCACACCCACCTATTTTGAGACTACCTGATGCTTCCAAAAAGTTTATTCTCCGCACAGATGCGAGTAACTACGGAATTGGCGCATGTTTGCTCCAATATCATGACGACGTCCTCCATCCCACACTGTACGTCTCACGGAAACTGAAGCCACCAGAAATCAAGTACTCAACAGTTGATAGAGAATTACTATCCGTCATTTGGGCGATCACAAAGCTCGAAAAATTCCTATTAGGCGCACCCTTTGTGGTACAGACGGACCAAAAAGCGGTGGCATCACTACGTCGTGCTAATCACAAGAGCCCGAAGCTGACAAGATACGCCATTCTACTTCAACCTTTTGACTTCTCAATCGAGTACATCACAGGATCAGATAACGTTTTGGCAGATACTCTGTCTCGAAATCCTACTGATGTCGAGTCCTGAACTATAGTAACGTCGCAGATACTTACTCAAGAGACATAGCACTATCATTGCTGTTCTACATAGACAGAAACAATTGCCTATAATACACGTATCTGCTTACTAAAGACATATTATATACGAAATGAACGAAATCAATTGACTCTATGTTCGTATTTACGCCAGGACTTTGCTTGATATCCAGTCATGATAAAACTATTGGAAACATTTTCGTGCATCAAGTGAAAATAATAGAAAATACTATCAAAGTAACTCAGTATGCGACATGAACTATTGTCAATAACGTCGATACTTATGAACTGAAACACATAAACATTTTTTTCTCTAATCGGAATTCACAAGGATCAAGCCTACGGATGGATCATCATATCCAACTTTAATTAATTTTAATTAAGTCGTTAAAATAATGGAAATTAAAATGAAAGGTGAGATAAATATGAAAAAAAAAAAAAATGAAATGAAATGAAATTTGAAAAAAAAAAATGAAAGAAGAAAAAAATAAGAACTCACATGATTCTTAGATAATGTTATTGTATGTAACTATTATATTATATAGTTAATAATTATGTTGATACATTACATACTACATTATTGTTTAAATTGGTTAATTTAGATAGGTATTAACAACTTAATACTAAACTTAATTAATGTCCAACACACATAACTAAGTTAAATTTATACATTACTTTCTTTCTCTACTTTATTCTTCATTTATTTATTTCTCTCTTTAACATATCCTTTTATTTTTCTTACAGTAGATTTTCAACAACTTTATTCTCATTACACACTCAATATAATTAATTAGTTTAATTTTAACTCTTTAGATTAGTCTGACGTGACATTTCATTGCGACATATTTTAAGTTAATTAATTATTTAATTAGATATCAACATTAGCCATTCTCTTTTAGTTCATATAAAATTTATGTATAACATTTATGTATAATATGATCATTAATATATTAGATGACTGTTAGTAAGTCGACATGACCACGACACTGTTCTAGACAGAACATCGTAGGCCATATGCCGCATTTTTGTTAAATTTTTTGATATTGTTAAATTTTTTGATATTCATTCAGATAGGTTTTTGAAAAAAAAAAAATCTATCTAATAGATTTTTTTTTCCCCCGGTGGACAGGGAATTGTTACGGTAGATTAATTGGCATTGTCTGCTAGAGGTTAGCAGCATGCGATTTTAGGGGTTACAACGTTTAATGTAATGTAAAAGTATTATTAGCCTAGTGAACGCTGTGACGTTTCAGCGTTGGTAGTCACGCACCGTGACCAAGAGACGGGACCCTTTCTTGAATGACCGTCAAACGGAGAAGACGTGTCTTTATATTCTTATAGTGTCGGGCATGGAATGCCACACAGTTATATTGTATTTTGTTATGGACATGGGTCAGTCCACTGTTATGATGAAGAAAGATGAAGTTACAGGTTAGTAATTGACTAAACCTTGTCGAGATGAATTAACAGTCCGTTTTAGTTATACTAGTGCCAGACGCATAATCTCACTGTCGGTCGTTGAATTTACCAACCACGCGTGCATATAGTTATGTCGTTCTGCCTACAGTAATTCAGATGTATGAGACAAAGGACTGATATGCAAGATAGCTAACTCAACATAGGATTCTAAATTATATTTGTGATGTAATTCGTGATCAACGTACGATGTCTACAGAATGTATAATAAATTGTTTGTTTGGACTCTAGACATGACTTATCCCGTCTATGAACATTTGGGAGATTCAATTATTACTATCATGGTTTTCAAAGTATTTAAACCCACATTCGCGTAACTAACATCGAAGGCACGATGCAAAAATGATGAACTGTAAAACAAGTCACAACGATTGACTATCAAGCTTTCAACAATCCGTTGGGCTAATTTTCCGACTGCAGCACCGTCAAAGCAGTAAGTGGCCATTACGCCTGGTGACGTCTTGTAGGGCAACAACAAATTGATTCCACTTTACTCGGTCGGCAGCTATCCTTCGTACAGTGCCCCAACTCTGGTTCATTCTTTGCATCTCAGCCTCCACAGTCCTCCGCCAAGTTGTTTTTGGTCGGCCTCTTTTTCGTTTTCCTTCAGGGGTCCATAGCATAGCTGTTCTTGTAATGGCATCGGGGTCTCTTCTGAGGACATGGCCAACCCAGCTCCAGCGTCTGCCAGCTATGATGGTGTGCATGTCCTCTTGCTTGCTCCGAGTAAGCAGATCTTGGTTGGTGATGGTATTCGGCCAAAAGATTCGGAGAATTTTTCTTAGGCATGTTGTGTGAAAAGAGGACAATTTCGACATTTCTTTCTCTGTAACATAGAGCGCGTGGTATGAATGGGTACCTGTAGCTGATTGATCATGGCTGACTGTGGTGGGCGCATGTTTTCTGAATGGTAAGTGTTATTATTTATGCTATTGAATTTCACTTAGACATTGTTTTTATATATTGTTTTTCAGAAAGTCTACGAACACTGTCTGGGTGTTCGGTAGTATTAAATGTTGATCTGTATAAGGCTTTGTGTTGCTTGAATTGATAAGTCGGCTGCTGAGAGGGTTGCAAGCAACCAATAATTGCAACCCCTGTCAAACGATCCTTAATAAATTTTCTTAGTGCATGGGTCTTTGGGTGTGAGGTACACCTAGCCCCTGTCACACAAAGATAGGTAGGGAATGACCCAAACTGAGATAGGGAGAGAAAGATCAAAACTGAGATAGGAAGATAAAGACTAAAACCGAGATAGTGAGACGAATATCATAACAAAGATAGGGAGAGAAAGATCAAAACGGATATAAGGAGAGAAAGACCAAAACTGAGACAGGGGGAAAAAGGCCAACACGGAGATAATGAGAGAAAGATAAAAACAAAGATAGGGAGAGAAAGACGCAAACAGATATAGGAAGAGAAAGATGCAAACAGATATAGGGAGAGAAGGACGAAAACTGAGAAAGAGTGAGACAGGTCAAAACAAAGATAGGGAGAGAAAGACCAAATCTGAGATAAGGAGAGAGAAAGACCCAAACAGATATACGGAGGAAAGACCAAAACTGAGTTAGGGAGAGAGAAAGACCAAAAAAGAGATAGGGAGAGAAAGATAAAAACAGGGAGAGGAAGATCAAAACAGAGATATAGAGAGGAAGATCAAAACTATATGTGTATATATATATATATATATATATATATATATATATATATATATATATATATATATGTATATATATATATATATATATATATATATGTCAGTCAGGTGAAAAACAAGAGAGTGATGTATCAAACGGAAGATACAGATGGAGTAATATAATGATCAAGAGAGAGAGAGAGAGAGAGAGAGAGTGCGTGACAGGTGGGAGAAAGAGATCACGTTAAAGATAAATCAATGTAGAGACAGATCAAGGGAATGATAAATTAAGAGAGAGGGAGAGACAGGAAGAGAGAAGGAATGAAAGATAAAAAAAGGGGTAAATCAGGACTGGAGAGGGAATGAAAAACTGGATCATGGAAGATTGAGGAAGAAAGGAGTATATGGTAAATAATGATCTATATACGGGGATATCAAAAGTTCCAGTTTATATTTTCTTGTTGATTAACGAAAGAATACAGTTTAAAAAATAATGGTGCAGATTAAAGATACATATTCTAAATTGTACCGTATTTTTTAGCCGATTTCCTTTAAATTAACATGTTTAAAAGGTTAATATTAGCCACGGTAGCAAAAAATTGTGAGGGGGCGTGGTCGGGTGAAGCGGATAATGATTTAAGAGTCAACGAAAAACTTTTTACACTGAGTTGAACCTACGCCGAGAGAAGCGTTGCATTCTGGGCCCCAATTTTCACTTCTACGGGAGCCCGTTTGTGTTCAGTTTACAAAACCGTCACTCGGGTACTAACTTTCTCCATATACTCTTGCACACATTAAGTGCAGCACTTCCACAGAGAACTTACACAGTATACTGTCTAAGGCAGTGGTCGGCAACCCAGGAGATTTTGGGATCTTCTTTAGTAACACCGAGTCCTCAAAAGATCTACCATATATATAGTAGCCAGCTCGTGAGTTATTGGAAATGCAGAAAAATGTACCGTTGTCCCGGAGACACAGTGATTTTAAATGCAGGCGGAAGAGGTCTAGTCCGAAATGCCCCCTAGTTTAAAAAGTCTTTCTCCCAGAGGTCAACCTAAATATTTGCCAAATCGTAACCTGCTGGGGTCTGGCGGTAGAATGGGATCAACTGGTTTCGGACCCCTGGTCTAAGGCAACAATTTTTCGTAACTTTATACGAATTAAAAAAAAAAATATTTAAGTATTCATCAAAATAATCCAGTACTTCCCTTAACTATGAGGAAGCACCGTCACACTTATGCAGTGGCGGGTTTAGGTTGTGCAAGGCCGTGGGCAAGCGTGAACTTGCGGTACACCTCGTACATTCTTGTTGTATCGACACGCATCAGATCACACTGGGATTGATGATGCTACTGTGTTACACTGATGGGTCGGTAATCCATGGGGCGAAATCTAGACGGGGCTTCTCTGCTAGAATAAAGGGCAGAATCGTCGCTGAAGATAACGGGGCTTACAAGATAACAACATTTGTGTGCGAGATCCCTAAAAGCGCGAGGCGCAAGACAAAAGCCTATGTTGCCAATGCCTAAACCATCCTCACATTTAACATAATACTTTCATCGTTATTACAGTTATCACAGAGTGACGCCTCCTTTTCTCCCTATCTTTTTTTCCACACATCTCTGTCTCTCACTCCGCTGTTTTGAAGAATTCATTTCGAAGAAATTCTTCTTTATTCAAGCTTTCTCCGCCCGCTTTTGACCTCGAAGTCACCTCCAACCTACCTCTTGTCTTCCAACTTCAAAGACATAATCGTCTGCCAACTGAACACGGTCTGCCCTGTCGGGATGACTGTAAAATAAATAGGTATTTTGTTCTTGTAATTCAATACACCCATGTGTTACCGGGACCCGAAAGTGGAACACAGAATAGTAATAATGTCCTATACCAGGCATTTCGAATAAAGCAACTAACGAGGGTTGGGAATGGTGTTGGTTACCCTAGCCTGTAAAAAATTTTTACCTCAAAACACTTCAACAAACAATATGGATACATCAAAGACAGAATATAAATGAACTCAGCCGCCCAAGATAGAAGAAGGTCCGCTGGAAAGGAGGCTCGTGAATTAACCCAGAGAAAGCCGAAAGGAGTCAGGGTTGCCGACTAACCTTTTTTTTTTAATCGTCTAGGAAAAGCTCCAGAATTGACACTTGGAACGTTCGCACTCTAAACGAACAAGAGAAAACTGCACAGGTGGCAGCAGACATGACGAATAACGGGGTTAATATTCTGGGTCTCTACGAGACAAGGTAGAAGGGCATAGAGAGGGAGAAACTGATCACAGGAGAATAGCATTACAAGGCAGTCGTCCGTCTTCTTGAATCCGCAGGGGAAAAGGGAGGCAGAGGTAGACCAAGAAACGCATGGAGAAGAGAATTGGAGACAGAAGTGAAAAATGATGAAGACGTGAAAAGAACTTGAGCTGACGGTACGTGACAGGATGACTTGGCATGTGTTTATTAAAGACATATGCTCCTTGGGGAGGAACAGAACATTGGTTGATTGAATTAAATAAAACCGCCCCTTTTCACTTTTAAACTAAATGTAACCATTCCTCTTCTTTCCCTTAGTTTTCCTTTTTTTTTTCTTCATAGTTGTCTTGCTTTTCTTCTGTTTTTTTTTTTTTTTTGGTCATCATTTCTACTTCAGCTGTCTGAACAATACCCGGTATAGTCTCTGGAGAAAACATAGAACAGTGCTGCTCTTTCAGACAATTAGTCGGTTATATTAGGGCGCATCTCCAAATATAACAGATATTTAGGTCTGATTAAACACTCTTCAGACATGCCATAAACGGCGACATAAATAAGGTTGAGCAAAGGGTTGGAGACCTCATTATTTAGAACAGAAACCACTGTCGCAAGAATCTGCTGCTTTGATGTAGGTTTCCTCAAGGATGTCCTCTGCTGTGGTGGTTCCATGCTCTGTAAAGAATTAAACGGAGATGATGATGCTGAGGATGGTGTCAGAACTGAACTATACGATTATTTGCCATATAAACCTTCTGACTGTACATTTATCTATCCTATATATAAAATCCCAGCTTTTTCTGTCAGTGCGTAACGCTAAGGGATGCAACTTTAGTTGAAAGTTAGACACTAATTGTATTGTTTCCCTTATATGTACTCTCCCGAAAATAGTAACACTTACCAAAGAAGAATGCGCAAATGACGGTGTGCACACAAAATATTATTTATAGAATGTGTCATCCCGTAAACACACATTGGGATCCTCGCTGCTGCTACGTAATTCTTGTACTGTGGTGATGCACAGTGGTTCTTTTAAGAAGTAAAATTGCCGTTAGGTATTGGTGCTTTTGAATTTAATTCCCGTCTTATGACGGGCTTTTACACTAGTCTGAATAGTTTTCTTAAATATACAGGGTACCCCAAAAGTCTTGGTGCAGATGTAAGCTTTAACAACTTCAGAAGTATAAATGTTACATACGAGGGGCGTTCAGAAAGTAATGCACCACATCGTTTTTTCTCAGGAGCATGGTACTTAAAGAAGAAGAAGAAAAAGAATATGATATGAAAGCGGACCTGAAATATTATTTCATATGTTAGTTTTAACTATGTTGTCGAGGTATTTACTCAACCGTTTGTGATAACTATGTAGCAAATGGATTTACTTTACAATTGGTAAAAACTATGTAGTAAAATGAGTTATCATACCGTTTGTAATAATATGATAAATATATAGTAAAGTGAGCTACCATATGGTGTGTAATAACTAAGTAGTAAAGTGAGTTACCAAAGCATGAAATTTATACACAATATACATGGATATGTCATGTAAACATCGGTATTATTCAACATAATCCCCATCAACTTGTACGGCTTTATGCCAGCGTGAAACAAGTGCATGTATTCCTAGCCCGTACCAGATTTTATCTTGATCATGTAGCCATTTCTTCGCTGCATGGATCACTCCTTCATCATCTTCAAACCTTGTCCCACGGAGTGCATCTTTAAGTGGACCAAATAGATGAAAATCAGAAGGTGTGCCAGACTTGTGTGAGGTCGCGCATTGTCGTGAAGGAGAAGCAGGTCTGCTGGATTCTTGTGCGGCCGAACTCTGCGAAAACGTTGATTGAGTTTTTTTCAATGTCTTAATGTAAGCTTGCGAATTGATTGTCTCTCCTCTTGCAATAACGTCCACAAGAATCACACCTTCAATGTCCCAACCCAAAGACAGTGATCATGACCTTTCCAGCTGAAGGAATTGTCTTGAATTTCTTTCCTCGTGGTGATTGTGGTTGATGCCACTCCATTGACTGTCTTTTTGTCTCAGGTTCAAAATGATGTGCCCAGGTTTCGTCACCTGTAACGATCTTAGCCAAAAAGTTCTCTCCATCAGCATTGAAACGTTCCAACAATTCAGAAGAAATTGCTTTCCTTTGCAATCGGTGGTCATTTGTGAGACTTCGAGGAACCCATCTTGCGCAAACCTTAGAAAATCAGAGTGTTTTTATAACTGCATTTGCACTACCAATGCTGACTGACAGCTGTAAGGCCAATTGTTGAGTAGTGATTCGCCTATCAGTAAGAATAATGCCCTCAGCGCATTTCAACATTTCTGCGTTGGTGGCTGTGGCAGGACGTCCACAGCGCGGCCGATCAAGGAGCTCCGTGTCTCCACTTTCTGATTCTTTGATTCTCTTAACCCAGCGACTGACTGTACTCCTGTCGACTGCAAAACTTCCATACACATCACATAGACGCTTGTAAATGTTCACAACAGTTTCCTTCTCTGCAACGAGAAATTCTATCACAATTCGCTGCTTATAACGCAAATTGCTAACACGCTCCATTTCAACGGTTTAGGGCAGCCGTATAATTTGGCCAGTTGCAGTGCAATTTGGTGCACACAATTGGCTCATGCGATATTTAAAGTGTGCAAAATGTCATGCTTCTATCTTCATTATTAGCTGAGAAAAACGATGTGGTGCATTACTTTCTGAACGCCCCTCGTACTTACAAAAAGCATCGGTTGAAAGTACAATTATTGAAATGAATGTTTCATTTATTTAGTTTTGTTTTTCTTTTACTGCTAACAGTGGACGTGAGTTCACCTACACCCGTAAACCTTTTTTCTGCGTTCTCTGGTTAGCTGAACGTAAATCTGCAATAGCAGTAAGAAGAAAATTAGATTCCCATTATAAAAATGGTCCCTGGAAAACGGGGAAGGGGTCGACCTAGACGACGGTGGACCCAGGACATCACAGAGAGTCTGAACTTGTCTTTGGCTGATGCAGGTCGACTTGCCTAGAATCATGATGCGTTCAGAGCAGCTGTAATGGAGACAACGTTCTGGAAAGAATATGTCACATGATGATGAATGAATTATAAAAATGAGGCTCCCCACACAAATGTTATTAACAACTGGATTAAAAACATTCAAGGAAAATGGCTTAATTCATGACAAGCCTAGATGCGGGAGACGCCTATCAAGCGGAACCTTTTCTTTAACGCTTGCCATCTTCAATCAGTGGTTCTGAAACAAAAAATTAAAATGAATAATTTTTATTATTCAAAATTTACAAAACAAATACAAATAATAAATTGTAAATAATTAAACTTTTTAAAAAAATATTATTTTTGTAAGTTTGCAACTTTTATATTTCTGAAGTTATCACAGTTTAAAAACTGCGCTAAGACTTTTGCGACAACTTGTATAACTCCATCTCTTGGAGGTGACCTGTAGTTCTCGAGGGTAACTGCAGACAAAAGATATAATACAACTGCTGCTTCACCAAGCATGTCGTACGGGACGACAAATATGCGGTTGTGCATGAGGCTCGTAACCTCATCATTTGAAACAATTTACTACAGAAAACACCGCCGCAAGACCACATGAATGCATTGGTGGAAGCTTCCTGTAAGTGGGAATGTTTCATTTCATGTTCTACGGGGAGCAAACAGGGAATAATGAACATAAAGAACATCCGAATTGATAAATAGTCCTGGAGACAGGAAGTTATGGAGAGACGTTATCGACTATGCCACCGGGCATGGTACTTAAAGAAGAAGAAGAAAAAGAATATGATATGAAAGCGGACCTGAAATATTATTTCATATGTTAGTTTTAACTATGTTGTCGAGGTATTTACTCAACCGTTTGTGATAACTATGTAGCAAATGGATTTACTTTACAATTGGTAAAAACTATGTAGTAAAATGGGTTATCATACCGTTTGTAATAATATGATAAATATATAGTAAAGTGAGCTACCATATGGTGTGTAATAACTAAGTAGTAAAGTGAGTTACCAAATCTTTCTTCCACTGTTTTCGGGGAGCGTTCACTTCACCAGTTAATTTTTTAGATTACTGTTCATGTCACTTAGATCGGTTAAGGTAAGCAAGTTTGAACGGGCACACAGAGTCAAAACACGAGGGTTTCCTTCATTTGGGAAAAACTGACCAGTGGACAACTTCTTTTAACAGATAGTCTTGGTTCACTATACACTCTTTTAATACTTGTCGGAACTATTAATGTTATTTCTTGTAATTATTCTTGCCGCCAGGCAGCATGTATATTTGAGTTTATTGTGAAGAAATAAAGTCTGGCTCAAAGGCCCAGTATAAACATTTAGTCTTTAGAAAACCGTTAGTGGGATTGGTATTACTGTCTATCTCTGATGGCACATGCACTGTCAGACCAGTGTTACTTGAAACAACCCACGTGGTTAAAGATAGGAAATGTCTATTCTTCTCACAAGTATGACTCTTTACTACTAAACGCCGGCAAGTTTGAATCACCCCAGTATTCACTGCATAAAATGGAAAAAGCACATATAAAATAATTATACATACTATGTATAAGGATATAACTTATATTTTAAACTGCAAGCGTAGAGCTTATCATTTAACACTTTCCGTGAAATAAGTTATATTATAAAATCAATCATCATGAATTTGAAATACATATAAATATATTTCGTCAACACTCATGAGACATCTAGCAGTTATAAGTTAGTTTAGAAAATGTATCTCGCCTGAGTATTAGCAGTTAAAGGGAATTATTTTTATTAGCCGAATGGGTTTAGCTAGAAATTTATAATTTATCTTGCTTTCCACTGTAACTCGTCGACTAAAGAATATAACAAACTATTAAAATAATCAATCTGCGCACAGAACTAGTTTAAAATGAAATAGGCGATTAAACACTTTATCACTTCACAAAATACTAGAGATCTATTATATATAATATTTACCTCACGCAGAACTACAGACTAAACCATGAACTAGAATACTGTAATCTAATGGTAATCTAGAACTCGGCAAAATGTTGCCAAGCCACTCAGACTTCGCCAAAGCACAGATATTTGATCTAGCACAGTGATCTGTCTACTGCGAATTTAAGAGTCAGAATGAAATTAAAGTTTAACATTCTGGTTATATCTATCAAACAGACAAAGAGGTGAACGTTTATTTCGTAGAACGAAATGCTCTCCCCTTTCCGGCTTTAACGATACGTTTAACACCTAAACGCATGTCGTAACTACCACCTACTGACCGAGATGTACGCGTGTCAGTTGCAAATCTCAGACACCCCGTCTGCAGTGCGGAGCGCAATTTCACACTTCGCCGGACTATCCCGACGAAAACTCACGCAGTTGCTGCAAAAGGTAGGCAATCCGTCTGCCTGCCATGTCCGACGGAGCGAATTCTCACACCCCAGGCCCAGAAATCTGGTCAGGCAGCGCTCTGACCGGGGAAACTGCAGACGTTCTGTCTGGCGAGAACCGTATATTCACAGCTATCGTTCGACCGGCAGAGACTGACATCTACGTAATCAAGTTACTCTTCAGTATGAAAAAGAAAAACGATGATGGGAAAGAAATATATTTTTCGCAACGAACGAATGCGAAAATATAGGAAAAAGGTAAAGAGAGATAATAAAAATAGAGGACACGGGTAGAAGGAAAGAAGAGGATGTAGAAAATTTATAGATCATAAATGTCTACGTGACAGAACGTCCCCCCTTTAAGATATGGAAGCACTCCCTGTCTACGTTATGGAAATAAATTTCCTATATCCGTAGCTTCAGGGTGTCTGTCCTCTTCCATCTCATCTCCCCCCTCCATCTCTCTCCAATTCCTACTCAAGTCTACTCCCAAAGTTTCCTTTCTCTGGAATGTCTCCCATGCGCGCTTGAAAGAGCGTCGCCGCTTCTGACATTTTTCAAAGATTTCCTGTGATTGCAGTGAAGTTTCCCTGCCACTATCGTCATCTTCGTCAGTTTTGGCGATCGTCAGGAGATGGTCGGAGGTTGGCACTGGTTTTTCCAAGTATCTCTTTAAGAGATTTAAATGGAAAACCTTCTCCTTTCCTTCAACAGAGATCTGGTAGTTAGCCTTAGAAATCTTTTTCAGGACGGTAAACGGCCCTTGCCATCCGATCTTCAGTTGGTTGTTCTCGGTAGGGAGTAACACCAAAACTTTCTCTCCTGCTTCCAATTCTCTCTCTTTCGCGACTTTCCTGTATCGGTTAGCGTGCTTTGTGCGTGCTCGCTTAAAGTTGGTCGTTGCTAGGTCCCATCCTAGTTTCAACCTTTCCTTTAAATCCGATACGTATTTACTGGCTGAGACAACTGTCTCATCAGCCTTCTAGTCTGTCAGCGACCAAAGTAAAGCTTCCAGTGGCCCCTTTATAGGTCTGCCAAATAAAAGCGTAGCTGGCGGAAATCCTGTGGAAGTATGAGGAGATTTTCTGTAGCCAAATAAAGCTGCCGGAATGCAACAATCCCAATCTTCAGGTTTCACTTGTGCCAGTCTACTTAACATCATGTTGAGGTTTCCACTAACACGTTCCACGAGCCCATTTCCGGCCGGAGTATAAGGCTTTGTGTAGATGTGTTTGGTCCTCAAGATCTTCACGATCTCATCCATCAACAGGTTTCGGTATGGGGATCCGTTATCCGTCAACACTTGTTGAGGGAATCCAAACCGAGTGAAAATCTGCACGAGGGCTTCTGCGACATGCTTGGCATCTGCGCATGTTAGCGGTATAGCTTCTGCCCATAAAGTGCATGTATCGACTAAGGTCAGGATAAACCTGTTCCTTCTTTTAGTCCTTTCGAAAGGCCCTAAAATGTCGATCACAACCCGTTCGAATGGTGTTCCCACTATTGGCATTTCACCCAAAGAGACTGGGGGTGCCCGTTGCTTGGGTGACACACGTTGGCACTGGGCACAGGATTTTACATATCTGATAATATCAGTATTTACTCCTGGCCACCAATAATGAGTGGTTATACGTTGGTTTGTGGCGTTCTGTCCCATATGTCCGCTGAAGGGAAGAGAGTGTCCCATTTCTAGGATTTGGCTTCTGTACTGTTTCGGTACTAGGAGCTGGTTGTAACCTTGGTCAGGCTTGCCCGTTCTGCGATAAAGTACGCCATCCTTAGAAAAAATGTCCCCGTGCTGTCTGGGTTCCTTAGCCATGGGCAGTTTCCTAAAGCAGGGTGCCAAAGTAGGGTCCTTGTATTGCGCTTCTTTAAGTTCCACAGGTAACAAATTAGGCGCAGGCTCACGTTCCTTCTTGGTTTGCCCTCTTGTAGTTACTGCTGCCACAATCGGCTCTTCCGGTTTCCCAATACACACGTATCTCCCGCCAAGTATGACTGGGTAGATGGGATCATCCATAACAGCCGCTTTGATCACACCTCTGACAAAATCAGAGTGGATCTCCACCAATGCAATGGGAAGCGCTGTAGGTGCATCACTCTTACGAACTCCACAAAGTTGGACGGTCTCTCCTGTCTCTTGACCGGGTTTAACCAGGTTTCTGGCAACAAGGCAATCATAAGAAAGCCCCGTGTCAAATAAACAAGAAGTTTGAGAACCGTTCAATGTAACAGTACCTCGCGTTGAGGGTGTATCCCCAACAGGTTGGGAATCACTGTCAATAATTCCGCCTTGCGAGACTGTTAGTAAGCTTCCGATGCATTTAGGCTCGGTGTGCTCACTCTGATCATATGTCCCGTGCTCAGGGGTTCTCCCTTTGCCACCTTGTCCTTTCTGGCTGCGCTGCCATGTAGGGCGGTCGGGTTGATGAGACTGTTTGGGGTGGTTGGGGTACTTGTTCTTGTAGAACTTGGTCTTTTCAGGAGAGGGGTTTTGAGGTCCAGTTTCTCTGTGGTTATTCTGATTAGAAGCATTAGAAGCCTGAGAAGCTTGGTCAAGATTATTTTTCCGAAAATGCTCTTCTGTCGGTTTTCGTTTTATGGCCGGTAGTTCAGCCAGCGCATTGTGATATCGCTCAGACTTTTGCAAAATGTCTTCAAGCTTTTCTGCACCCTGCTCGGCAAGAAATCTCCGGGTATCCGCAGACAAAGTGTTCTTTATTTGTTCGGTTAGAACCAATTCCTCCAGACCTTCATAGGTAAAGGGGAGCTGTGAAAGCTCGAGGCACTTTGTTAGGTATCCCTTCAAACGAGACGAGAACTGTTGAAAACTTTCAGAGCTCTCTTTCCTGCTGTTGCGAAACAGTTGCAAAAATTTGCGAGCGTTCATTTCAAAGCGCTCCAGTAACGCTTTCTTCAACAGATCATAGTTGTCCTGTTGGCTGCTTTCCAGTTTGGCGTAAACGTCATACGCAGAACTTTTCAAAGCCTGAGAAAGCTTCACATTCCAACGCGACCTCTCTAAACCGTACAGAGTTGCAATTTTCTCAAATTTTTCTAGCCAAGTGTCAATCTTCTCATTTGGACAAGGGAAAGATTCTAGCGGAAAAGACATAGCAGTGAGGTGAGTAGAATGAGTATTAGAAGGATCAGTTAAGGAAGAATGAGGAGAAGACTCTCCATTGCTGGAGGTAGAGGCAGCACCACGACTTTGAAGTTCTAGAGCTTTAAGAGCCAACTCATGCTGTCTCTCCTTCTCTCTTTCCTCCCTCTCCTTCTCTCTTTCCTCGTGCTGTCTCTCCTTCTCTCTTTCCTCCCTCTCCTTCTCTTGCTGTCTCTCCCTGCGGATTTCCATTTCTTCTTCCATCTTCCACTGCTCTTTAGCTTCAGCTGCTTTCCTCTCCGCATCATATCTCTCCAGTTCGTCTCTGAAAAACGCTTTTGCTTCCTCTCCTTCCAGTCCCTCCTCTCTCGCTTCGTCCCTGAGGAGTTGTCTAAGCTTTGCCCTCTCGGCCATATTAAATCAGTTACTGAGACTTAGTGGAGAACGAAAAGAGGAAAAGGATACACTGATTCCTACCACTTACGAGAAAATACCAAATAAAAGATGATATACTTTACCCTGGGATACCTCCTCCAAAATAAAATCTAACTATCGCTGCTATTAATCGGCAATAAAGCACCTAATGCAAACACGACTACGCCAACTAAATGGTAGTTAAGATTACTTCTGAAAAATAAGTTGCTACAGTGGAAACAAAATAATTATTGCAAAATTAAAGAGGAAAATAATCCCTTAATTTTAAAATCCACTATAAGTTCGCCCCTGAAGTCAGATCGGGTAAGGGAGGCAATTAATCTGGACGAAAGAGTCCGAAACGCACTACTTAACTTAGTTCAAACACCGTTCTGCTTCAGTACCCAGTGAATGTTATACACTCACCACTTTACCAGCGTTTAGTATTACAAATCAACAATTAACATGTATTCCGACAAAATCAACCTGTAAACCAAATGTATAATGCTTCTTAATGCTGTGGAAAACAATTTTTAGTCGTGTGGTCAGCGCGCCCATAAACAGATCGTTACGTCTAGGGGATAAATTATTTTAAAATAAAACTCACAAGACAATCACACTCTTACTCTATTACAGAATAAAGAATCTTAAGCACAAAATCCAGATAGACGAGTCCACATTTGTCGTACTCGTCTTCCTATTCTAAGTTCAAAAATCCTTCGGACGAGACCACATTTGTCGTACTCGTCTTCCTATTCTAAGTTCAAAAATCCTTCGGACGAGACCACATTTGTCGTACTCGTCTTCCTATTCTAAGTTCAAAAATCCTTCGGACGAGACCACATTTGTCGTAGATTTTTGATAGGAGAATTAAGACTTGGGTTGGTCCCTTCTGAATAGATTAGAATAGGTGATAGACACAGTGAGAGTTAGTAAAAGAAATAGATTCCACGAGTGAGATGATAGAATGTGATATAGAGGTTGTCTCTGAAAGCGAAAAAAAATTCTTCTCTCTCTCACCTATCTTCTACGACAGCTTTACAGCGTCAGACAGTCTAAACACTTATATATATTTTACCTATATTTCTATCTACTCACGGGCACGCACATACACGTGACGACAGTTAAACACACAGACGTGGGAAACCTATAACAATACTTATATATATATATATATTCTAGAACGAGTTGACCAACACGCTGATTAATTCCAAGGGAAATTTTAATTATCATTTAAAATTTCTTCACAACACATAGAATTTACATCAAACATATACAAATAGTCATAAAATATCAAGAGAATGCTACAAGGATGATAGCCCCGTTATGATATTAACTCTAGGTTTAGCCCACAGCCCCGTTATGAGACAGATGATGGCCCAAAGAGTCATAAATACATATGTTTAGGGTCTAATATTGTCCTTCAAAAGGAACAATTTAATCAAGCAGCCAATCTTCCGTAAGGAGATTATAAAGTGGGTGAATCAATAGTTCAGAACAATCAGCCTGATGAGTCATGCAATTAAGATACTGCTCAAAATCATACAGGAAAGAATAAAAAGTAAAGTAGACAGCGAAATCCAAGAAGAACAGTTTGGTTTTAGACGGAACAGTGGAACAAGAGAGGCAATATTTTGCCTAAGAATATTAGCAGAAAAATATACAGAGGTCCAAAAAAAGTATGTATATGTGCTTCATTGACTATAAGAAGGCTTTTGACAGAATCCATCATGAGAAAATAATTGAATGCCTCAAAGACATAGGTATTGATGGAAAAGATATAAGAATACTCAGTAACCTTTATTGGGAGCAAACTGCCACAGTAAGATCGGGAAGGAATTATTCACCATACATAGACATAAAAAGAGGTGTCAGACAAGGTTGTGTGCTGTCCCCCTGCCTATTTAATTTATACACCGAAAAATTTTCAAACAGATACAGGAAATACCAGGACTGAACATCAGTGGAAGATCAATAAACAACCTTAGATATGCAGATGATACCGTGTTGTTAGCTGAAAGCGAACAGGAGTTACAAGAACTAGTGAAGCAAGTGAACAGTATAAGTCATGAATATGGACTCGACATTAATATTGAGAAAACTAAAACTATGATAATTAGCAAAACAGACGATAAACCCACATTAAAGATAAGCGTAAATGGGAAAATCCTGGAACAAGTCAAGAGCTACGTATATCTTGGTCATATAATAACAGAAGATGGCAGATGTGAAACAGAAATCAAGAAGAGAATAGGAATGGCCAAAGCTACATTCAACAACATGAAACATATACTGACATCCAAACAGTTATCTCATAAATTAAAACTGAGAATCATAAAGTGTTATATATATTCTGCATTTCTGTATGGTGCAGAAACATGGACGATGAATAAGCATTTGGAAGAAAGAATTGAGGCTCTTGAAATGTGGATATATAGAAGAATGGGGCGTATCTCATGGAAAGAGATGAAAACAAATAAGGAGGTCCTAGAAAATCTAGGTATGAAAAGAGAACTAATGAGAGAGGTCAAAGTTCGGCAGCTAAAATACTTTGGCCACATAAAAAGGCATAACACCTTGCAGAAGACCATAACAGAAGGGAGAGTTGAAGGTAAACGTGCAAGGGGAAGACAGCGCTATAAGTGGGAAGATAACATCAAGAGATGGACGGGAAAGAGTCTATCAGAGTGTACCACCAAGACAAGAGACAGAAGACGTTGGAGATCCATTACAGCCAACCTCCGTTGTGGAGATGGCAACTGATGATGATGATGATGAATCAATAGTTATAAAAAAAACTCACTCAGTCCACTTTCACTCGGTTCTTTCATCAGGGTACCCTGGCACACGTGCTTACCTAAAAAAACTTGATGTTGTTCACCGTCTGGCGCAACCTTTGGACACTTCTCTACAGTGAATCTGTATTCTTTGGATAACGCGAATCCCAGCTCTACAATTACAGGTTTCTTCCACTGTTTTTGGGGAGCGTTCACTTCACCAGTTAATTTTTTAGATTACTGTTCATGTCACTTAGATCGGTTAGGGTAAGCAAGTTTGAACGGGCACACAGAGTCAAAACACGAGGGTTTCCTTCATTTGGGAAAAACTGACCAGTGGACAACTTCTTTTAACAGATAGTCTTGGTTCACTATACACTCTTTTAATACTTGTCGGAACTATTAATGTTATTTCTTGTAATTATTCTCGCCGCCAGGCAGCATGTATAATTGAGTTTATTGTGAAGAAATAAAGTCTGGCTCAAAGGCCCAGTATAAACATTTAGTCTTTAGAAAACCGTTAGTGGGAATGGTATTACTGTCTATCTCTGATGGCACATGCACTGTCAGACCAGTGTTACTTGAAACAACCCACGTGGTTAAAGATAGGAAATGTCTATTCTTCTCACAAGTATGACTCTTTACTACTAAACGCCGGCAAGTTTGAATCACCCCAGTATTCACTGCATAAAATGGAAAAAGCACATATAAAATAATTATACATACTATGTATAAGGATATAACTTATATTTTAAACTGCAAGCGTAGAGCTTATCATTTAACACTTCCCGTGAAATAAGTTATATTATAAAATCAATCATCATGAATTTGAAATACATATAAATATATTTCGTCAACACTCATGAGACATCTAGCAGTTATAAGTTAGTTTAGAAAATGTATCTCGCCTGAGTATTAGCAGTTAAATGGAATTATTTTTATTAGCCGAATGGGTTTAGCTAGAAATTTATAATTTATCTTGCTTTCCACTGTAACTCGTCGACTAAAGAATATAACAAACTATTAAAATAATCAATCTGCGCACAGAACTAGTTTAAAATGAAATAGGCGATTAAACACTTTATCACTTCACAAAATACTAGAGATCTATTATATATAATATTTACCTCACGCAGAACTACAGACTAAACCATGAACTAGAATACTGTAATCTAATGGTAATCTAGAACTCGGCAAAATGTTGCCAAGCCACTCAGACTTCGCCAAAGCACAGATATTTGATCTAGCACAGTGATCTGTCTACTGCGAATTTAAGAGTCAGAATGAAATTAAAGTTTAACATTCTGGTTATATCTATCAAACAGACAAAGAGGTGAACGTTTATTTCGTAGAACGAAATGCTCTCCCCTTTCCGGCTTTAACGATACGTTTAACACCTAAACGCATGTCGTAACTGCCACCTACTGACCGAGATGTACGCGTGTCAGTTGCAAATCTCAGACACCCCGTCTGCAGTGCGGAGCGCAATTTCACACTTCGCCGGACTATCCCGACGAAAACTCACGCAGTTGCTGCAAAAGGTAGACAATCCGTCTGCCTGCCATGTCCAACGGAGCGAATTCTCACACCCCAGGCCCAGAAATCTGGTCAGGCAACGCTCTGACCGGGGAAACTGCAGACGTTCTGTCTGGCGAGAACCGTATATTCACAGCTATCGTTCGACCGGCAGAGACTGACATCTACGTAATCAAGTTACTCTTCAGTATGAAAAAGAAAAACGATGATGGGAAAGAAATATATTTTTCGCAACGAACGAATGCGAAAATATAGGAAAAAGGTAAAGAGAGATAATAAAAATAGAGGACACGGGTGGAAGGAAAGAAGAGGATGTAGAAAATTTATAGATCATAAATGTCTACGTGACAGTAAAGTAAGTTACCAATCGTTTGTAATAACAATGCCGTGAAGGGATTACCCCTCTACCATTTTCAATAACTATATAGTAAAGTGAGTTACCATACCATCTATAATAACTAATAGGTTAAGGGATTTACTCTTCTGTTTATAATAACTATTTAGTGTAGTGATCCACTCAACCGCTTGCAATAAGTGTGCTGTTAAGTGACTTGCTCCATCATTTGCAGTAGCTAAGATGATGACCATGATGATTATGATGATGATGAAGATGATGAATGTTGATGGTAAGGAGTGATGATACATGAATGACTATTAGAGAAAACTCTTTTCTGTACGCTTTTGAACAGAGAAGTGTTAACAGTTTAAATGAAGCAGGAAAGAAAATGCATACATTACATCGATAAAACAATACTTTGCTTTTTTTCCCTCAATAATGATCAAAACGAGCTCCCATATTAAGTCTATGACCAAACGCCTAACAGCCCTTTTCTCTCGAAGGGTCGAGAGTGGGATGAACCGAGTCACCCTTGGTCGTCAGGAGCAGCTTAAACGAAATTACAGCAGCTTGTGTAGATTTCTTTCAGACACGGCTCAAGCGTGATATAATTATGTTATGATGTTTGGCGTTGTTTTAGGTGTAATTTCAATACTGAAACGTCACTGGAAAGTGAAGTTGCTTTTAGAATTTAGGAGCCCAGGTTTTAGGTACTTCTTGTGTGTTGTTCTTGTTTGTTGTTCATATTTCAGAGCCATACAATAGGACTGTCTTGATATGCGAGTTCATTTTTATGACTCTGAAACAAAAACAACAACCAAAACAGCTACAGACTTTCATAAATGGGTGATTGCGTGGAATAGAAGGATTCAAGTTGTATGTCAAGATTACTAATGCGGAACTGATGATAAGAACTAGACACGCGTCAGTGGAACAAGAGATGAAAAGAAGACGCAGGAGATGGATAGGACACACGTTGGGGAAACCTGTTGATAGTATTACAAGGCAGTCCTTGTTCTGGAATCCACAGGGTACGAGAGGTTGAAAAAGACGAAAGAACACATGGGGAAGAGAACTGAGACGAGGAATGAAGAAGACAAGGCACAGGACAGGAAGACTTGGCATAAGTTTGTTGAAGGCCTATGCTCCTTTGTAAGCTGACAGATGAAGAAGTAGTAATATTGGAATAGAGTGAAGACACACGCTTGAAGGGATATGTGACTGAATGATGCTGTATTTTTTTGTATGTTAATTGTGTCTAAATGAGAAGATTTTATTCCTCAAACTGTGGCACTCAGGGAAAGACAAGAAATAAAAGAAAAGGGAACATCAAATGACGGGACGAAACTGTTGTCTTATAACATTGCACATTCAGGAAACCTGTTGACAGTAAATATACTGTCACATTTTTAAGACACTCATATTTTTAAAAATCCACAGGGCAAGATACATAAAGGTGGCCGAAAACATATGGGGACATTATTTAAATTACATGGTTCCTAAATAGAACCACTGCACGGAGACATGGGATTAGAGGCAGACAAGAAAGGGGTGAAGAAGAAATGGAAATACCTTGAACGGATAGCACAGGACAAGATGGATAGCCAGAAAGTGTTGAAGTCATAACGTTATTGCTGATCAGAATCGACGCCACTGTACTCCAGGCAAACATATGGGTGCTCAGTCTCACTCAGCAAATGTCGAAGCGTATGAATGCCAATTGTTCCTGTTGCTCGTTGGTTGCATACACGCCGGAAGCATCCTCTCATTTGTCCATCCCTGCTTGTCTTACTTTTGATGCCCAATTCCAGAAATCTTATCCGTAATGATTCAATGACTACAGTACAAGGCGACAAACATGAGGTTGTACATGAGGCTACACAAACCTCATCATGTAAAGCAAATAGCTACACAAACCACGGCTACAATAGTATATGAAAGCTTTGTGCAAGCTTCCTGTAAGGAGGCCAGCTTCAGTAGGGGTTCCGTGCTCCACTGGGAGATAAAAGATGGTATGCTCATCAGAGAGTTGAAAAGTAATAAAAGAATGACTTGATGATATCAAGTGTGATGATATCCGATATTTCACCCATCAAAGTATAGCATCTAGTAGTTTGTAGGTATAAAATAACATAGGTATTACCACACCACCAAAATACTAGAGTTTTCTCGGTTCCTACAGGGTTAACATAGGAAAAACGATAGTAGAATAAATGCCAATCTGACGTCACAGACTTGCAAGCCTTTAACCAACATGCACGCGTGAAAGTTAGTGTAGTTAGAAATCGTGTATTTCTTGGAAACCTTATACAAAGACGAACGGGACTAAGTAAATATTTTCATTCTGGAGACTTAGATAATACTAGCGATATGGGAAAAGACATATATAGACTTCGATATTTCGGTAAGACCAACATTTATATAATTATTATTGTATTTGAAAATGTGTTTGCCATATTGATTATGAATGAATATTTGCAGGGGAGAGTCCCAGTCGTACAAGTGCCATTTCAACATGTTACGTACACTCATTAAATGGGGTTAGATAATCTTATAGCTTCATGTAAAAGCCCTACAGCTTTGCTTGTACTTTGGGAGATAAAAGAACATATAAATTTATATAAAGAGTAAAGTTAACATCAAACTTTGTGTTGTTTCACCGAGTTGCTAAGAAAGATATTATCATTGTGGGGAAAGAACTTAATAAAATCCTTGCAGTTTTACTTAAAAGTTGGGATAAAGAGAGATTAATAAGGGAAAAGACTTTAATGAATAATGTTTAAGTATAGCCAGAAAATCACTGGCCATCTTTATGTAATCCATGTTATTACCTGAATGTATTTATGAAATTATAATATTGTATTAGGACTAGGAAGAAAAAAAAAACAAAACATATGTTTGAGATATTTAATGATAATAGAGCACACTACCCGAGGGGGAAAATAATTATTTATGTATTATGTTCTGATTTTTGATTGGTTGATATCTGCAAACCTGTTACAAATGGAGATAGGTCAGAATATTATTTTGAGGGGAAATTAATCCTCTACTTCCAGAGTTTCTGGGTGTGAAACTGAAGTGAGCCAGTCACGTTGTTGTTCAACCCTGGTACCTGTTCGAGGCCATATGATTTGAGGGCCCTACCTTATCTTGAATCCTGAAAGCTGAGCAGTGCTGTGAGGAGGAAGACGTATAACCAGGACATCGCAGAATTTTCTACAAATATCTTAAGATAAGCCCTGTGTTTTGGGGCCTTGTGAATTCACTGAAATATTCTCCACCAGTTACTATATCAACCAGATTAAATAAAATGATGACAATATTGATTTCCCAAATATGTGCTTAATTTTGGACAAAAAGTATTACACGAAGAACACTTCCTAGTTCAGGAAATAATAGACTCTAATAGTTAAACTAATTTGTGTGTAAATATATCTTGACGTTTAATCTTTTATGAATCAACTCAATTATACTTAATACATTTGTAAAAAATTGTTCAGACCAAAATTCAATAGGGAGTTGTTTACTTAATTGTTTATTAACCTTAAAGTGTGGTTGTTGTTATTTTCTGCACATACATTGCATATACCCTAGACACGTAGCTACACAACATCCATACATTATAACATATAAATTGGGGATAACATACATAGCGGGTGGTAGTCATTGGTGGAAGCAAGACAGGTTTCCTGACATATAGTTAAAAGGTAAACTTCCTCAGGAGCTTGCATAGCTGACTTCACATCTGCTACATAAATATATAGATAAGTAATATCGACCCACCACATATAGTGGGGGCTCGTCCGGGATTTCCAAAGTTATATAATAAGTAAATAAGTGGAGGTTTTGGTGAATTGACATTGCTCTGTGTTGTCCTGTTAATTAGATATTAATTAGATATTTTGGTTTATTTAAATCACATTGGTTAGAATATTAAGATGGCAGAATTGGCCAAGTACAGATCTTCTGCTGTGCAGACTGCGAAGGAAATGGGTATGGAGGGACAGATTTTAATTGATTATGTTACAGCAGAGGTTGATAAATATATAGCCAGAGAAAGGGAAGATGCTAGGGAGGCTAAGAAATTAGAGGCTGATAGATTTGCGGAGGAGAAACGAATTATGTTAGAAGATGCTAGAGAACTTAAGAAATTAGAGGCTGATCGGGAGGCTGAGATTAAGAGGCTGCAGTTGGAGGAAAAGAGGTTGGAGGCGGAAAGGGAAGACAAAAGACTGGCTGCTGAAAGGGAAGCAGAAGAGAAAAGGAGACAGCGGGAGCATGAGTTACGACTAAGAGAGTTAGAGTTACAAGGCCATGCTCCTGAAAATGGAACTAGCCCATCCACTTCCGACTCAGCTGCAAGCCAGGGGGCCTCCTCATCAGCCATGGGGTTTCATTTGGATCCTTTTATTGAGAAAGACGATGATATTGAGTCCTTCCTTAGCCGTTTTGAAAGTTTAGCTACAACATATGGGTTGGAGAAGGATAAGTGGAGCCTTAAAGTATCCCAGGGACTTAGGGGAAATTCTTATGAAGTATTTTCCAAGCTCAGTAAAGATGACCAAGACGATTATGACATTCTTAAACATGCACTATTGGTCAGATACGAGAAAAACTGTGAATTTTATAGGAAGAAATTTAGACAGGCTAAATTACTCACGGGGGAGACCTACCACCAGTTCTCGGCCCGACTAGAGACCTATTTGGAGAAATGGACTGCTCTGGGGGAAAACCCAAGATTTAAAGGAAATGGTTATGATGGAGCAGGTTAGAGAGTCCATGGCTCCAGACTTGAGAAAGTTTCTCACAGAACAGGGTGCAGAGAGACTGGTGGATATTTTAAATGTAGCTGAGAGATATCTAGCAGCCCAGTCAGAGTTGGCAGGAGCAAAGAAGAAACATATAGATCATAATAAGGGTCCCCAAATTCAACCTCAGAACAAATATGACAATAGAGATAAGTTTAACAAGAATAAACCATATTATGATAGGTCCAGGTACGAACAACGTGACAGAAACCCTCAATATAATGAAAGAAAACCTGTTAACCAGGGAAAGAAATATTGTAAATGGTGTAAGAGGGATGGCCATGACACCCATGACTGTAAAAGAAAACCTTCCACCTTTGCTGCAATGAAAACTGGGAACAAGGGAGTAAAGGCAAAACCTATTAAGCCACATGAGCCCTATCACCCCCCAGTATGTGAGGACGTTGTATGTAATGGGGTCACCATAAGGTGCCTTTATGATACAGGTCTAGATTATGATTCAGTCGTCAGTTCGCACCTAGTGAACCCAGATCAGTATACCACAGAGACAGTGGAGATACAAGGGGCGACTAGGGATATAGCAACCATGACACTTCCCGTAGCTAGGATAGAGGTGAAAACTCGTTATGTGGAAGGGATCATCAAAGCAGCAGTTATAAACGAACCCATATACCCTCTAATATTGGGATGTCGTTATGTCTTCTTGGGGAATCCCAAGAGACCTGTGATTATGGCAACAGTGCAGACCAGGTCACAGTCAAGGAAGGAGGAAGATGAACCTATAAATACTCATCCAGAGGAGATGAGGAAGGCACAAGCTGAAGATAGGTCACTCAAGCTGTGTTATAAAAAAATTACCTAAATGCCATACACCTCCAAACAAAGGAGAATATTATATGAAAAATAAATTGTTATATAGGAAGGCTGGAACTGGATCCAATGGTCACGGACAGCTGGTCCTTCCCAAGGCATATGGGGAGAAGGTGATGGAATTAGGACATGCTATTCCCTTCAGTGGTCATATGGGGATCAGCGCTACAGGTCAGCGCATAGCTTGTCATTATTTCTGGCCAGGAATAACTGAGGATATAAAAAGATATGTAAAATCCTGTCCAGAATGCCAACGGGTAGCTCCAAAGCATTGGACTGCCCCAGCAACTCTAGGGGAAATGCCCATAGTGGGAACACCTTTTGAGAGAGTTGCGGTGGACATTGTGGGACCTCTCACTCGGACAAAGAGGAGGAACAGTTACATTCTGACTCTGGTGGACACATGTTCCATGTGGGGAGAGGCGGTAGCCCTGTCATCAATTGATTCGAAGCATGTGGCAGAGGCATTACTCACAATATTCACGAGGTTAGGTTTCCCTCACCAAATCTTGACTGATAACGGCTCACAGTTCAAGGGGAGACTAACAGAAGAGGTATTTAGGATCTTCCAGGCCAAGCATTTTCATTGTAGTCCGTATCACCCCCAAGGGAACGGCCAGGTGGAGAGGTTCAATGGGACTCTCATTTCCATCCTGAGAAAGCTGGCCCATGAAAAACCTGATACGTGGGACCAATTTTTGCCCGCTGCGTTGTTTGCGTACCGGGAAGTTCTATTACACAGTTCAACCGGGATGGCACCCGCAACCCTGTTATTTGGGAGGCCAATAAAAGGTCCATTGGAAGCCCTATTGAGGACGTGGACCGATGAGAAGGCAGAAGAGACTGTTACCTCATCATATGCGTATGTGAACGAACTGACCACTCGTCTAAAAACTGGCTGGAAACTTGCAAATGATAACCTCAGACAAGCCAGGAAAAAACATGCTGCATACTTTAATAAGAAAGCGAAAGATAGAGAATTAAATGTGGGAGAGAAGGTGCTTCTTTTACTTCCCGCCAGTAGTAACAAGTTGCAAATTGGATGGCAAGGTCCATACACCGTTCTAGAAAAGATATCTAGAACCAATTATAAAATAGACAAGAAAGGAAAGGAGAAAATATATCATGTAAACCTCCTAAAGAAGTATCTCGAGAGAGAAAACCAGGAAGGGACACCTTTACTGGCCTTGTCCATTGCAACCCAAATGAAAAATGAACCACTCACCTCGCAGGAATACCCCTTAAAACCATGTGAAACACCTGTACAGGTGAAAGTCAGTAAGCACCTGACTAAGAAACAGAGGGAACAGGTTCAAAAGGTTCTAACAGAACATACAGATGTGTTAACGGATAAACCGGGGCACACCCATTTGTTGGAGTATGATATGCAATTAATAGACCCAACACCTATCTGTATGAGGGCCTATACGATTCCGTTCGCTAAGGAACAAGCATTGAAGAAGGAGATAGATTATTTGTTAAAAGAAGGGATTATCTCTCACAGTGAATCTCCTTACAGCTTCAGTGTGGTTTTGCTGAGGAAACCCTCTGGGGAACATCGTCTGTGTATAGATTACAGAAAACTGAATGCTGTCACAGAGAATCAGGTGGATCCATTACCTGACACAAATCAGCTGTTTGCCAGGCTGAACAAGGCAAAATATTTTTCTAAAGTGGATCTTAGCAAGGGCTATTATCAAATTCCAGTAAAGCCTGAGGTCAGACCTTATTTAGCATTTAGCACCTCGGATGGACATTATGAATTCAACATGTTGCCGTTTGGGTTGAAAAATGCTCCGAGTGTGTTCTCAAGAATGATGAGAAAATTGTTGGATCCACTAAAAAATCCATGTATAACGAATTTCATGGATGACATCCTCATTGCCACAGAAACATTTGAGGAACACATTAACTCTTTGACGATGCTATTTGATAGGCTCAGAGAGGCAAATTTGACTGCGAGACCAACCAAATGCTATATTGGTTGTAAAGAGTTGGAGTTCTTGGGACATACGATATATCAGGGTAACATGACCCCTGACCCCAAGAACCTGGAGAAATTACAGAGGGCACCTAGACCACAGACCAAGAAGGACGTGAGATCGTTTGTGTCGCTATGTGGATTTTATCAGAAGTACATAAAAAATTTTAACTCTATATGTGCTCCTCTAACGGATTTAACTCGCAAAGGAAATCCGGATAAAATTGTGTGGTCTGCTCAATGTGAATCGGCGTATCAAGAGTTAAGGGAGAAACTCACTAGCAAGCCTATTTTGAAATTGCCTGATTTGACTCAGGAATTTGTGGTAAGAACGGACGCTAGCAACGTAGGATTAGGGGCTACATTGTTGCAACGGTCCAATTCAAAAAAGGGGGAGCTGAACCCAGTCGCTTATGCTAGCCGCAAGCTGAATAAAGCTGAGCAAAACTACTCAACAAGCGAGAAAGAATGTCTAGCTTTAATCTGGGCTATAAAAAAGTTCCAGATCTATCTTTATGGTAGAACATTTGTGGTCCAAACGGATCATCAGCCCCTCGTATTTTTATCACAGGCTAAGCATGAAAACGCCCGATTATTAAGGTGGTCGTTACTAATCCAACCTTATTCGTTTTCCATTGAGTACATACCCGGTTCGCTGAATGTGGGAGCGGATTTTCTGAGTAGACATCCTTTGGAAGAAACTCAGGGGAGTCATAAGGCCAAATAAGTTAATTTGATCTATGTGAATCTCGGATTTTGAACTCGCTTTACAAGCATGTTCTTAAGTGGGGAGATGTGTGATGATATCCGATATTTCACCGATCAAAGTATAGCATCTAGTAGTTTGTAGGTATAAAATAACATAGGTATTACCACACCACCAAAATACTAGAGTTTTCTCGGTTCCTACAGGGTTAACATAGGAAAAAACGATAGTAGAAATAAATGCCAATGTGACGTCACAGACTTGCAAGCCTTTAACCAACATGCACGCGTGAAAGTTAGTGTAGTTAGAAATCGTGTATTTCTTGGAAAAGACAAGGGAGAGAACGGGGGAAATGCATAGAGCTCGTTTGAATGTTAAAACTGAAACTAAATGGCCAAAACGAACGAAAGGAAAAATAAAGACTAAAAATGAAGATTAAAATGCTACTAATTAGTTGTTAAATATATAATATTCTTTAGTCTAAATATATTATCTTAATGTAAAAAGAAAGATATGTTATTTGAATAAATATAAAGGAAAGACGAAAATGGTAAAAATAATAGCCAGAAGTGTGAAACCTTATACATTAGATGACGAACGGTAGACTAAGTAAATATTTTCATTCTGGATTAACATGACTTAGATAATACTAGCGATATGGTAGAATGAAGACATATATAGACGTGCCTGGGATTTCTTTACTGAAGCTAGCCATATTGAGGCAATAGAAAGGGGTGTCTCCTGATTTGAAAATTGTAGGTTAACTTTTTTGAAAATAGACGCGTAGGAACGGAAGTCCCCTGATTGGTTGCTGAGCATAACTAAGAAAGTGAAATAAATACTCAGAAAGACGAGCGTTCCTTGCCACTTTCAATTTAAACTTTCACATGTAAAGTTAATAACGTTTACAGACAAGTGTGATCAGATGCCTTCGCTGTTCTGTTATTCAGCAGGAGATCTTGTGTGACCATTTATGGCCTGTAATTAACTTACATAGTGAAAAAAATTCGATATTTCGGTAAGACCAACATTTATATAATTATTATTGTATTTGAAAATGTGTTTGCCATATTGATTATGAATGAATATTTGCAGGGGAGAGTCCCAGTCGTACAAGTGCCATTTCAACATGTTACGTACACTCATTAAATGGGGTTAGATAATCTTATAGCTTCATGTAAAAGCCCTACAGCTTTGCTTGTACTTTGGGAGATAAAAGAACATATAAATTTATATAAAGAGTAAAGTTAACATCAAACTTTGTGTTGTTTCACCGAGTTGCTAAGAAAGATATTATCATTGTGGGGAAAGAACTTAATAAAATCCTTGCAGTTTTACTTAAAAGTTGGGATAAAGAGAGATTAATAAGGGAAAAGACTTTAATGAATAATGTTTAAGTATAGCCAGAAAATCACTGGCCATCTTTATGTAATCCATGTTATTACCTGAATGTATTTATGAAATTATAATATTGTATTAGGACTAGGAAGAAAAAAAAAAACAAAACATATGTTTGAGATATTTAATGATAATAGAGCACACTACCCGAGGGGGAAAATAATTATTTATGTATTATGTTCTGATTTTTGATTGGTTGATATCTGCAAACCTGTTACAAATGGAGATAGGTCAGAATATTATTTTGAGGGGAAATTAATCCTCTACTTCCAGAGTTTCTGGGTGTGAAACTGAAGTGAGCCAGTCACGTTGTTGTTCAACCCTGGTACCTGTTCGAGGCCATATGATTTGAGGGCCCTACCTTATCTTGAATCCTGAAAGCTGAGCAGTGCTGTGAGGAGGAAGACGTATAACCAGGACATCGCAGAATTTTCTACAAATATCTTAAGATAAGCCCTGTGTTTTGGGGCCTTGTGAATTCACTGAAATATTCTCCACCAGTTACTATATCAACCAGATTAAATAAAATGATGACAATATTGATTTCCCAAATATGTGCTTAATTTTGGACAAAAAGTATTACACGAAGAACACTTCCTAGTTCAGGAAATAATAGACTCTAATAGTTAAACTAATTTGTGTGTAAATATATCTTGACGTTTAATCTTTTATGAATCAACTCAATTATACTTAATACATTTGTAAAAAATTGTTCAGACCAAAATTCAATAGGGAGTTGTTTACTTAATTGTTTATTAACCTTAAAGTGTGGTTGTTGTTATTTTCTGCACATACATTGCATATACCCTAGACACGTAGCTACACAACATCCATACATTATAACATATAAATTGGGGATAACATACATAGCGGGTGGTAGTCATTGGTGGAAGCAAGACAGGTTTCCTGACATATAGTTAAAAGGTAAACTTCCTCAGGAGCTTGCATAGCTGACTTCACATCTGCTACATAAATATATAGATAAGTAATATCGACCCACCACATCAAGCGACCTGCATAATTCCCCGTATAAAGAATTCTCTCATCCCTCCTTCACATTAGTCTCATATTTTCCCACTAAAGTTGCAGTCTTTTTCATAGCACATTTTCAGGACGGGAACTAAATTGTACGCCTATTAAAATGACGTGCATTGTTTTCCCATCCTTAACAGTGGCGGATGTTTGATTTTGGAGGCAATTTCTTGGAATTTTCCCCCATTTGTGATTGGGGTGAGTATGAATAAAGAATGGAGTTCATTACATTTGCAGTAACTAGGTCGATTTAGTCGCTCAAGTCGATACTCCTTTAAATAATGCTTCGGAGACGGAGCAATATGAAGTTTATTTTTAATTGTTTATTTATTAAAAGCGCAACAAAGCAAAATTAAATTAAAAATATTCGTACATTTACAAAACATGCTGTGTTAAAGCAGCTACTAGCTAAATTAGTCACATTTCAGTCCACTGGCGGTTTTTTTTTTTTTCGCCATTTTTGCAACAATGTTTGCAAAGCTTCATAACCAGTGCATTCAGATAAATGACTACAGGAGAATTTGTGCCGTCATGAGGACATGCGGCAAAAAAAAAGCTCAACATAATTATTTCCCCGCCGTGTTTTGGCGGGTCACTTACTCGTCACGAAGGGAGTTTTCATTTCCATAATAAAGTCTCTTGTTCATTTATATTACATTGCATTACATTACACACACACGCGCGCGCACGCACGCGCGACAAACACACACACGCACACACGGAGTTCAGACAAATTTGTTGTATGTACGGATAAAGTTGCAACAGCTAAAGATACACGGCTGAAACACCGTGCTAAGAGCAGCATATGTGTAAATAACATATAATTGACGTCTACACACAGATTACTTTTCATAGACAACTAGCCGCGTGGTAAGATGCATCATGCTCGGGGTAAACCACATCTTGCTGCGGTACACCACATTTTGCTGCGGTAAGCCACATTTTGCTGCGGTAAGCCACATCTTGCTGCAGTAAGCTACATCTCGCTGTGGTAAACCATATCTTGCTGCCGTAAACTACATCTTGCTGCAGTAAACCACTCCTTGCTGCCGTAAACCACATCTTGCTGCGGCAAACTACATCTTGTTGCGGCAAACTACATCTTGCTGCGGTAAGCCTCATCTTGCTGCAGTAAGCCACATCTTGCTGCCGTAAACTACATCTTGCTGCCTTAAACCACATCTCGTTGCTGTCAACTACATCTTGCTGAGGTAAACCACATCTTTTCCGGTCTACTCAGCTATTAAAATGGGTACTTGGTTCAGAACTTAAAACATAACGAAGGTAAACGTAGTCCTATATGAGTTTCTGCTGTAGGGAAATGACACGTTTGAGACTTCACTGTACTAGGTCCGGCTTTTCATGAGGAAAGGAACTAGTCATTTCATAAATATAACGTGTATTATAGGTGAAATCTCTATCACTTCACTCCCCTACTGCAAGCTATCTGCTAGGTAACATGTTTACGTTTTCTTCTTCATTATTTTTTTTAATTTAACGCTGTCTAGAATAATTTGGTGCTTGTCTAGAATATTCAAAATTTAATGTTGTCTGAAGTATAAAAAATCGGAGGTTTTTTTGTGTATTCTAAATTGAAGGTTGTCTGGAGTATTCAAAATTGAAGGTTACACTAGTCAACAACCAAAATGTACCAGAAATGAAAATAGCTGATCTTAACTAATTTTGGTGTGCTGAAAACGAAAATGACATTAAAAAATGTTCATTGGCTCTAGTTTTAAAGATATATGCTACTAGTTTATTTAATTACGGTCAATTTATATATATGACGCAACTGTTGTGGGCGACTGCATAATTTTTTCTAATGACCAATAAAAATGTAACTAGAAGTTGATGATGCAATCTTACCTATGATTACATCACCTTTGTGTATAAATATCTTATCTGTGATAAAATTTTGCCATTAGTTAGTGCATTTGTCCTTATCAAAAGTATCGTAGTTAGAAATGCCTAGGACATGTGTGAACAGTGCTAATAATTTCTGTTATATATGTGGTGAGGTGACATTTCTATCACAAAAACGAAATATAACTAAAGTGATTAAGAAGGCGTACAGTTTGTATTTCGGCTGCAGAATATGCGATCAAGATAAGAGCTGGGCGCCACACATATGCTGTAATACATGTGCAGCACATCTTAAACTGTGGTTGACTGGCAAAAGGCAAGCTATGCCTTTTGCAGTCCCAATGATTTGGAGAGAGCCCACTGATCATCTCAACAACTGTTACTTTTGCATGGTCCCTCCAATTGGGAAAGGCATATCAAAGAAGAAAAAATGGACTCTGGAATATCCAAACATCCCCTCTGCAATACGTCCGGTACCACATGGCGATGACCAACCAGTTCCCAAAGTGCAAGAATCATTTTCAGCTGCTTCCACTGATGAAGAAGAGGACATTGGTGGTCCTGAACCATCAACCTCAAGCGACCAGATTTTGAGCAAACTACATCCACTAAACCACACTTAATAACCCAAGGTGAACTGAATGATCTTGTAAGAGATCTGAATTTACCGAAGAACAAGGCGGAGCTTTTGGGTTCCAGATTGCAACAGTGGAATCTCCTGGCAGAAGATGTTACAATTTCAGTGTATAGGAACCGCCAGAAGCCGCTTATTACATTCTTTTTCAAAGAAGGTGACCTTTCTGCGTGCCACAACATTTCTGGTTTAATGGCACCCTCAAAATCAATTACATACCGGAAGAGTGGAGGCTTTTCATTGATTCATCCAAGACGAGTCTTAAAGCTGTTTTGTTGAATAATGGTAATGTGTTACCGTCAATTCCAGTTGGTCACGCAGTTCATATGAAAGAAACTTATGATAACATTAAGCAGCTTTTGAAGTGTATAAACTACGATCATCATCATTAGTCACTTTGCGGTGACTTAAAAGTGGTCGCTCTTTTGCTTGGACTACAGGGTGGATACACCAAGTACTGTTGCTTTCTCTGTGAGAAGTGACCATTACATCGGAAGACATTGGCCAATCAGGCAGTCATTGCAGCCTGGCAGTAAGAACGTTGATAACCCAGCACTTGTCGACTCCAGCAAGATTGTGTTGCCACCCTTGCACATTAAGCTGGGTCTCATGAAAAACTTTGTCAAGGCAATGGAGAAAACAGATGAGGCTTTCAAATACCTCATCAGAAAATTTCCAAGACTGAGTGAAGCTAAAATAAGAGAGGGAGTATTTGTTGGTCCGCAAATTCGAAAACTTCTTCATGATGACGAGTTTCTTTGCGTGTTGCATGGCAAGGAAAAAGCAGCATGGCTAGCATTTAAGTCAGTGGTGGACAATTTTCTTGGAAACAACAGATATGGTAATTACAATGAAATTGTAGAAACTCTCCTTCTGAAGTATAAGAGTCTTGGCTGCAACATGTCTTTGAAAATTCATTTTCTGGATTCTCATCTGGATTTCTTTACGTCAAACTGTGGAGCGGTCAGTGATGAGCATGGTGAACGATTTTACCAGGACATTGCTGCTATGGAGACAAGGTATCAAGGCTATTGAAGCCCTTCAATGCTTGCAGATTACTGTTGGACTGTGACAAGGGACACCTCATCGATTGACTACAAGAAGCAAGCAAAGAGAGCTCGAACAGCGACTGAATAATGACGGAATGGGTTCAAATGTGCCTTTTTAAAACATGATATGTGAACTTTAAATAATGTTTTTATTTTTCTATCATTTTATGTTGAAATATCAATTAATTGAGTATGTAACCACAATTTTTATAATGCTAAAGTAGAAAGACTAGCTGTTCACCCCAGAGAATTAAACAAGCATACATTATGTGTATTAGTGTAATGTAAATTCATCATTTAAAAAAAAAACCAAAGCCAATTGGTGAATTTCATTATGATATTTGAAATCAGCATGCCAAAATCAATAAGAAATGGTATATTTAATTTCTGGTACAAATAACTTTTGAAAATTTGTTGACTAGTGTTATCTGGAGTATTCAAAATTAAAGGTTGTCTGGAATATTCTAAATTGAAGGTTGTCTGGAGTATTCTAAATTGAAGGTTATCTGGAGTATTCTAAATTGAAAGTTGTCCGGAGTATTCTAAATTGAAGGTTGTTTGGAATATTCTAAATTGAAGGTTGTCTGGAATATTCTAAATTGAAGGTTGTCTGTAGTATTCATAATTGAAGGTTGTCTGTAGTATTCAAAATTGAAGGTTCTCTGGAGTATTCTAAATTGAGGGTTATCTGGAGTATTTTAAATTGAAGGTTATCTGGATTATTCAAAATTGAAGGTTATCTGGAGTATTCAAAATTGGTGGTTATCTGGAGTATTCAAAATTGAAGGTTATCTGGAGTATTCTAAATTAAAGGTTATCTGGAATATTCTAGATTGAAGGTTGTCTGGAGTTTTTTTTAAAATTGAAGGTACTCTGAAGTATTCAAAATTGAAGGTTGTCTGAAGTATTCAAAATTGAAGGTAGTCTGGAGTATTCAAAATTGAAGGAAGTCTGAAGTATTCAAAATTGAACTTTGCCCGGAGTATAACATTTTTGGAGGTTGACTGGGATATGTCACAATCGGAGGTTGTCTGGAATATTTAAAATTGAAAATTGCTTGAAATAATCAAATTTGAATGTTGTTTGGAGCATTAAAAATGAAAGTCTTTCAAATTAAGCCGATGATATTTGCTTGCCTGGAATATTCACATTTGGAGGTAGTCTGGAGTATTCAAAATTGAAGTTCTTCTAGAATATTCAAGTTTCAAGGTTATTTTGACTCTTCTAAGTTGAAGCTTGCAAAGAACAATTATCATCACATCGATTGAATATGACATATAATGGATAATCGTGACATTACTGACGGTAAGCCAATGATGGAATCATTCATTAACAGTTATCTTATAAACAAAGTCAAACGATAACGTCCATTGACACATCCCCTCCAAGTTTGCGGGAAAAGGTCCTCATTGCACTTCAACAACCAAATTGCACACCCATTTAAAGAACGCGATGGTCTTACAATATTTTTCCTTGGTTCAAGATTCACACTACGCAGATCCCCTATCAAAAAGTATCGTCAGTATGTATAAATATGTATCTGTATCATAGAGTTGAGCGTCCGATTGACAGAGCGGTTATAGCGCTAGTCTCACGTGAGAAAGGTGCCGGGTGTTAAATCACGGTAGGGACACGCTCCAGTTTACCCAGCATGTACATGAGTACCTGACTCTGCTCTTTGGGTTAGGGAAGGAAAAGGCAGCGAGGAGGGAAACTTGTCACCTCACCTCTCGATGCTGGACTTAGTATGTGAAGTCTCTAACACTTAGTATGTGAAGTCTCTAACACTTAGTATGTGAAGTCTCTAACACTAAGTATGTGAAGTCTCTAACACTTAGTATGTGAAGTCTCTAACACTAAGTATGTGAAGTCTCTAACACTTAGTATGTGAAGTCTCTAACACTAAGTATGTGAAGTCTCTAACACTTAGTATGTGAAGTCTCTAACACTTAGTATGTGAAGTCTCTAACACTAAGTATGTGAAGTCTCTAACACTTAGTATGTGAAGTCTCTAACACTTAGTATGTGAAGTCTCTAACACTTAGTATGTGAAGTCTCTAACACTTCCTCCCCTACGGCCGTATTTGCTATGGGACGACCTTTACCTTTTTTTTATAATAGAGTTATGCATAACAGTAGATATTGAATACTTACTTACTTAGTCGTTCCCCTTCTACCGTGAGGTGTAGAGGTTTGGAAGAGAGAGCGCCAGACTGATATTGAATACAATTCATGAAAATGTTCAGTCAAACATATCTTTACTATACAGTGTACAATGCTGTATACCTATGTGTTACCGGGGCCCGAAAGGGGAGCAAAGAATAGTAACCACTGTACCCTACCATGCATGTCGTAAAAAGCGACTAAGGAGGGTTGGGCGTGGGGCTGGTCACCCCAACCCATAAAAAAACTTTTTACTAACAACAATTTCAACAAACATAGACAAGTCAAATACAGAAGGAGGATTTGGCAATGTGTTTGTTGAAGGCCTATGTTCCTTGGGGAGCTAAAAGGTATTGATTGATACAATGCTGTAGCTATGAAATCATCACAATCAATAGTTTTAAGATGTTGAAAGGAATTGGGGGAGGGGATGGAACAATACGTCTCAGTTTGCTGTGACGAAACGGGGTGACCTCTATCGATCTTTGGTTCTCTCCGGCAGTATCGGTACATTTGTGGTACTGATTTCTGTTAGGTGCTGTCAATTATCGCACTTTTCTTTCTTTATTTATTTTTTCTGCTAAGTAGCAGATATATGATTTTATCAAATCACCCTGTAGGTGATAAATATCACATTTGCAAGGAGTGCTACCCAGATTTTTGGTTATAAGCGCGGCCGACTAAAACTTACATCGGTCTACGCTATCGGCTTAATTCACCGATAAGACCCGGGGTTTGCGCACTCATACGACAGATAACGAGATTACCGTCTGTGTGACACGGGTGGGCAGACAAATGTGATGTAATTGCTTCCGGTCCTTGGTTAAAACGTAATCATGGATTTATTGCATTTTAGACAAAATGAATCTACAAATGTGTTTGTCAGAGTGTATACAGGGCATCAGATGTCCATATATTGTAATACGTGACCTTTGCAGGCATGCACCTTATTTCACGTGGGACTATTTTGAAATATCACAGCCTATCCTGCATGATTTGAAATGATTGGATCTTTCTGATTAGATTCATAACATCACTGGAGGGAATATAGGCTGACAATTTCACAGTTTGTTTCTCTGTGATTTGTACGCTCGCCAAGACATCAGACCTTCGCCAGAGGAAGAACTAGGTTCATAATTCCTAATTGTTATTCGGACCTTTTATTGGAGAACCAGATAAGACTTATAAAGCACAGGAAATCTCTTTCAAATTTTAATACGGAACAACCAGGACTAGGAAATTGAAGAAACACGGAGTCAGAAGGGGTAATCTATGTTAAAATTAAAAGAAATCCCAGACACGTAATGTAAGAGAACGATTCGTTTCTTTTTTCATCTGTGCGACATGTCTGTAGCCAGGATTGGCTTATTAGTGGAACCAGCAGAACGTACTATTTCTGGAACAAGACGGGATCAGTGGCCTACGCTTTAAGACAAAGAACACTTTGTAGACTTTCCTTGAAGTTTCTGGGAGATGAGCTACACCCGACAACCTTGACCAGAAACGAGTGATCAGTGTGAAAAGACAGAACTGTCATTGGCAACTAAGTTCAAATATATGCTGCCATCTGAACTTTCTTAACCCTTTATTGCAAGCCCCAAATACGAGTATGATAGCTTTGCTTTTTCCATAACTATTCAAATTGTTTTCAAACTGTTAAAACTAAAGTGATTATTAAATTTTGTTTAGCTTTACTACTCTTCTATCTACATTTCTGCCAAGAGTAATCTTGTGTACAAATAGACTCCATTGAAGAATATATTAGATACTCTTGAGTTTGGTCACTGTTGGACCACTACTGCAAAGCAGGGGAGGCAATACCGTCACATTTGCCCAAATAGTTATTGAAAGATCGGCTGATTAAGTCGCCCAAGTCGAGACGCCCTTAAGTAATGATTCGGAGATTTAATAATGAAAGACCTACTTGGAATTTCTTTTCTTTTTTTAAAAATATTTACCAAGGTACGGTAAAGGAAAAGGTAGATCTTTAGCATATACTGCTGTAGGAGAATGGAGTGTTAGAGATTTCCCAACATTAGGTCCAGTTTTTTAATGAAATGGGGTGACCAGTTCCCAGTTCCCCTTCGTCGCCACTTTTACCTTCGTAATTCATGAGCAGAGTCATGTACCCATTTATAGCTGGGTAGACTGGAGCGTGAAGCTACCTGGTTTCAATTTAGCACCAAGGCAAGATTTTAAAAGATATCGGTACATTTACACATACAAAAGTTGTGATAAAAGAGAAGTTAATTAATAAATTAGTCAAAATTCATTCCTTTGGCTTTAAAAAAAAAAAATCCCACTCCCCCACGTGTTTTCTTCATGGGGTTCTCCGTAGCTTTATATCGTTAGCATCCATGTAAGCTTGATTATAAAGATACAATGAAGGTGAAATGGTATGTAAAGGAATCGAATGACTATATGAGAAATAGTTCCACCATCAGGACATACAGTAGAAAGAGTACATCACAATGCATTCCTGTCAATTTTTGGCAATTACGTGCTCGTTATTGCAGAAAACTAAATTATTTTACGCGTTTTAGCACATTCTGTTTATTAACTGAGAAGTGTTAATAATTGAAAAAAACAGCAGGAACAAAAGTGCGTACATTACGTCGATAAGGAATAATTTGCTTTTTTTTCTCATTTATGATGAAAACGAGCTCCCATATTTAGTCCAGGGCCAAACGCCTTGCAGCCCTTTTCTCTCGAAGGGTCGAGTGCGGGATGTACCGAGTCACCCTTGGTCGTCAGGAGCAGCTTGAACGAAATTACAGGAGCTTTCGTAGATTTCTTTCAGACACGGCCCAAGCGTGGTATAATTATGTTATGATGTTTGGCGTTGTTTTAGGTATAATTTCAAGATTAAAACGTTATTGAAAAGTGAAGTGTTTTTAGAATTTAGGAGCCCATGTTTTAGGGATATATGGAGTTAGCGTGATTCTGAGTTATGAAGCGGTCGTCTGCGCATTTTTCTCAGTCTTCGTCGTTTTTATCCGAAGATTCGGTTGGAGGACCTCCAGGATCTAAGTCGCCCAGAACGGCGGGTGCCGAACCTGCAACGGTGGCAAACCGCCATCCCCGTCAGACAGAAAGTACTCTTAATGGACTATATATACCTAGCATCACAGGTAAGATAGTAGGGATGTTTATAAGTCTCTTCTTTCGTGTAGCCTACTCTCCATGTATAGATCAAATGTACACCCCGTTGTTAACGTATCCTTCATTAACATATCATTCGTTAATATATCATTCGTTAACATATTATGTGTTTATATATCATTCGTTAAAATATAATTTGTTAACATATTATTCGTTAATATATCATTCGTTAACATATCATTTGTTAACATAATTTGTTAACATATTATTTGTTGATATGCCATTCATTGGCATATCATTTGTTAATATTTCATTCGTTAATATATCATTTGTTAACGCCTTATTTGTTTACATATCATTTGTAAACAAATCATTTATTCAAACATCGTTTGTTAACATATGGTGCAATATTTTAATTTGTACGCTGAATGTAACGTTTTATTTGTAATTATTATGACCGGTTATTTTGAAATCGCGCACCTAAGTCCCGAACACATGGCACACATATTGAAGCATATATATATATATATATATATATATATATATATATATATATATATATATATATATATATATATATATATATATATATATAATATATATATATATATATATATATATATATATATATATATATATAAACTGTCGAAACTTCGCGATGTATTCAAAATTCGCAAGTTATTATATGATTGACAATTCAACGAATAAACAAATCATGGAGCACGGAAATAGCAGGTTTTGCCTGGAGTGGGAGTGATGACGGAGCACAGAAAATGTTAACTGCTCCACTACTTTAGTTTTTTTTTTTTTTTTTTTTTTTTTCAAATTAAAAAAAAATTAGTAATATTATATTAAAATTACAGAAATTAAATAAAATACTTTTAAAAATAATTTTAACAATCTAAAAAAATATTTTTGAAAACCCGACATAATGTTTAAAAATATTTTTACCATGCATTTTCAGGATTAATTTTTACTCTTAAAAAAAATGTTTAAGTGAAGAAGACAAACTTGTACAACGGTATGATGACATATCAGCTCGGTCTATATTTATAACAACAACAAATTTGTATGATTTAAATGTTCGCAGCACGCGAATTATTTTAATTAGATATGTCTTTTTTTCTTTGTTTTTTTTTTAAATGTCACATTTATTTAAAACAAATCAGTTGCTTTCCGTCCAATTTTCAAGCTTATATAAGCTATTTATCGAAACATAAAAAGTAATTAATCCGTCTTAAGCCTTAAGTGCTTTACTCGTATGTCTCTCGGTGTCAAAGGTACCAGTTTCGATTCACGGTATCATCACGCTCCAGTCTACCCAGCTATAAATGGGTACATGACTTGAGTTAGGGAAGGAAAAGGCAGAGAGGAAGGGAACTGGTCAACCCCCCGCGTCTCGTTGCGGGACCTAGTATGGTGAAGTCTCTAACACTTCACTCCCCCTACGGCAGTAACTGCTATGGGGACTGCCTTTTCCTTTTTTATCACAAGCAAGTACATTATGAGAAAATGACGTTAAAATTGTTTAAAAGTTCTTAAATAAATACTAATTATTTCTCATAGTTAAATGTACATTTGTTTTTTTTTTTTGTTTTTTTGTTTTTGTTTTTTTTTTAAACATAAAATAACCAATCAAAAATTAGGATTTAAGTTAGAGCGCAGAGCAGAGCTGGGGCTGTCACAATTGATGCCGTTGCGGAGCTGATGTGGGTGCAATACAAAACTGTAATTGCTCCAATTCCCTGCTGAAGAGTATGAACAATCCGTGTGTAATTTGTATTATATACGATACACACACCCACGCATATATATATATATATATATATATATATATATATATATATATATATATATATATATATATATATATATATATATATATATATATATATATATTACTGATGAATAAACAATACAACAATAACCCTGGGCTTACTCGGGTAAAGCTGAATACATTAAATAATTGCACTTGTTCGGTTTATCCGATTTACAATATCAGCCTATAATATTTTGTCAGTTATTTATCATTTGTAACTACTAGTCCATTTATCATAGGTGACTGCAACTATAGATTTTTTTTTTCCTCAAGTCTGAATTGAAAATATGTCTGCTTTATTTAATAATTGTTTATAAAATATCTAAACTTAATATACTTTTTTTATTGGGGGAGAGATGCATCGTTATTCGTAGATATTATTACATATTTCCAGAACACTCACGCTGAACAGTTCCTTGTACTACGATACGCTGGCGATGCGGTTGTTCAGACTCCATAACATTTGCTTATTAAAATTTTCTCTGTCACATTATATCCTGTTTTACACCAAGAAAAAGGTTGGATCATACAACAGTTGACTGTTTTCACAAATCCCTCTCTGTTGTGACTTAAACTTTACAAATAAGTACGGTAATTTATGTGTCATTCCTTCATCTGTATTGTTTTACGTATATACACAAACACACATCTATATATAAAATAGTCTCAAATAATCAGAAAGGCAATGAGCTGGTTAAAAAAATGTATGGAAAAAACAAAACAAAAAAAAAAAGCTAACAAACACAATCAAGTCGACCATACAAATAAAAGACTTCAACTCGCATAACAAGACAGTCCTATTGTACGGTTGTGAAACATGGAGAACATATAAGAATGAACACCAAGAAATCCCTAGAACCCGGAATCCTAAATTCTATAAACACTTCACTTTTCAATGACGTTTCAGTGTTGAAATAAAACCTAAAAACAACGCCCAAAAAAATTTTAACAAAATAGTTCCGTAATATTTACTCATTAACATTTTCTAAATTTATTTTATCTATAATACATTTAATGTAAAACTATAAGCTTGTTGGATTCCATACAAAATAACTGACATTAAAATATTTACTTACTTACTTAGTCGTTCCCCTTCTACCGTGAGGTGTAGAGGTTGACATTAAAATATTAATACATTTAACCTGAGGAAATTCAAATGACTGATGTTTATTTTTTTTTAAATAAAATTATACCTCGTTTTGGCGAGGCGCGTCCCGTTCAACCCTAGTCATTTATATTAGGGCTCATGTCCAAATATAAAAAAAAACCTTTATGTCTGATTAAATTAGTATTGGCTGATGTTTAGCAAACGTACACATTAATCTGTGTTGCTTTTATAACTCAAATTGTTTATAACCTGTATCCTACGTTGTAGTTTTATAACAAATATTACAACTCAGAAATATTCATACACGTTTTTTACACAGTCATCATTCTTTAGCTACCTAAGGAACATATACCGTCGACATGCGTATGATAGTCTTCATATCCTGTGCCATCAACTCAAGATCTTTCTATGTATTCTTCACGACCTTGTATACCTTGTAGCAAAGAAAACTGTTGTTATAGCAGAAGTACAATTCCATTCTTTTTTGTAAGAACAGACAAGGCGCATTGCTTTAAGTCAAAAAGTACTTACATCAAAAAGTACTTACGTCAAAAAGCACTTACGTCAAAAAGCACTTACGTCAAAAAGTACTTACGTCAAAAAGCACTTACCTCAAATAGAAGCACAAACGGCCTGGCGAATAAACAGAAAATAGGCATATAGCATATATGTATTAAACTTTACTTCATACTTTGTAAATAAAGCATGCATCATGTTTATGTTCTGTGTTTCATTACATACATACATATACAAGGTGTCCTAAAAGTTACTGTGCAGTAAAGTACCTCGTACAACGTTGCAGTATCACGCAGCAGTTTCTTCTACAGCAGATGTTGGAAATGTCCACCATGGGCCTCATGACATGTCTGAACACGCTTCTTCATACAACTCTCACATAAAAAAACACATTGCTCTCGTCTGTTGTCAAGGTCACGCCTAAGGTAGAACGGACAACTCTCACATCAAAACCGCTACTCTATTCTGCCGTATATTCAAGTGCACAGTGACTTTTAGACACCCTGTATATATATGATAATCGTCACACAGAGGGAGTAACCATCCTAATGACACAGAAAGCAGCAGCATCGCTTATCAGCTGGGTACCTATCAATAAGAGGCTAATATTAGCTAGATTTCAGACACGATTTTTCAAGCTCTCAATTGTACAATGTTATGCACCAACTAACGACGCTCTTGATACCACAAAAGATGACTTCTATGAAGCACTTCTAAGTACCATCAACACAATACCCAAGCATGACATAATAGCAGTCATGGGTGATTTTAACGCCAAAGTAGGTGACAACAACGATGGAGTACAAAGATATCTCGGTACTCATGGCATAGGTTGTATGAATCAAAATGGCGAAAGACTTCTAGAACTTTGTGAAATATCAAACCTCGTTGTGGCAGACACCATCTTTCCACATAAGAATATCCACAAGATAACATGGAATTCACCTGATGGCAGAACTAAGAACCAGATAGATCACTTCTGCATAAGCGCTAAATTTCGCTCATCAGTTCAAGACGTCAGAGCATACAGAGGTGCAGAGATCGGAAGCGATCATAACCTCTGCATAGCTAAACTGAGAATTAAACTGAAGAAGTTATACCAACAGAATAAAAATAGAAGAATAGATGTACACAGACTGCAATCAAATGATATAAAGGAGGAATATAATGTCAAAATGAACAACTATTTCGATGCTTTAGGCAAAATTGACAACGATATCACCACCAAGACAATCGATACTAAATGGGAACAACTGAGAACAGCAATGACAGAAGCAGCAGTAGCGACCACCGGATACCTAGTACATAAAAAGAAAAAATGGATGAGAGAAGATACTTGGGATAAAATACAAGAAAGGAAAACAGCAAAACTTAAACTATTAGCGGCAAGTACACATAATGCAGTTGAATCTTGCAAACTAACTTATAACTTGTTAAATAAAGAAGTGAAGACAAAAACTCGAAGAGATAAAAGACATTTCATCAATGAACTGGCCGTAGAAGCTGAAAATGCTGCAAGAACTGGTAATAGTAGGTGCCTTTATCAAATTACAAAACAACTATGTCATCAGCCTACTGCTATGGAAACACCTGTTAAAGGTAAATTAGGGAATTCAATACCAACAGAAAAAGAACAAATGAAGAGATGGGCTGAGCACTTCATGGAGGTGTTAAACAGACCACCACCAACAGTAACACCTGATTTTAATAATGAAACACCCACAACCACCTTGCCAATAACTTGCGATGAATTCACGCTGGACGAGATCAAACAAGCCGTTAAAAGATTAAAAAATTTTAAAGCTGCTGGAGTTGACGAAATTTCAGGGGAAATGATTAAAGCAGTTAATGACAACAACCTCTTGAGAATTTTAGATATTATAAATGAAGTATGGAGAGAAGAACAACCACCACAACAATGGAAAGACAGTATTATTGTAAAGTTACCGAAGAAAGGTGATCTATCAAACTGTAATAACTGGCGTGGTATATCTCTATTATCAGTACCTGGAAAATTATTATGTTGCATGATGTTAGAAAGACTTAAATTGCATGCTGACGAAAAGATCAGAGAAGAACAAGCGGGTTTCAGGCCGAAACGATCATGTATTGATCAAATATTCACACTAAGAACAATTATAGAAGAATCAGTGGAAAGGCAATCGCCACTTATTATCACCTTCGTCGATTTTCAAAAAGCCTTTGATAGTCTACACCGCCCATCATTGTGGAAGATACTTACAATCTATGGTTTTCCAACAAAATATGTGAATATAATCAAAGCACTATATGATAATGCAAGATGTTGTGTTAGAACAAATAAAGGGAATACAGAATGGTTTACAGTAGAAACAGGGGTGAAACAAGGCTGTATTATGTCACCACTCCTTTTTGGAATAGCTATTGATTGGGTTATGAGAAACTATACCCACAATGAACAATTGGGTATAAAATGGACAAATGGAAAATTCCTGGGGGACCTGGATTTCGCAGATGATGTAGCATTCTTAAGTTCAACACCAAGACAATCCCAAGAAGCAATAAATAATTTGTGTCATCTCTCGGTTAAAATAGGTCTCCAAATAAATGCCTCTAAAACTAAAGCTATGAACTTTTCTAACGAGACCTTTGATATCATCTTGAACGGGGAAAAACTACAGAAAGTTGAAAGTTTCAATTATTTAGGCAGTAAAATGACTCAGGATGGTGACACAACAAGAGAAATCCATACTAGAATTGCTTTGGCAGCTAGCGCCTTCAATAGATTATCTAACATTTGGAAATTACGATCATTGAATATACATACCAAGCTTCGTCTGTTTAATTCAAATGTTATCTCAGTGTTAACATACGGCTGTGAGAGTTGGAAAATAACAAAATCATTGGAGAACAAGCTGAATACATTCGAGAACAAATGTCTTAGAAAACTCATGAACATCAGTTGGAAAGAATTCAAGACTAATCGACAAATAAGAGAAGACTCTAGGCAGAAATATGTCTCCGACTATATAAGGAAAAGACGATGGTCATATATCGGTCATGTCCTACGAATGCAAAACAACAGAATACCACTACAGGCGCTCACTTGGGTTCCTGAGGGTAAGAGGAAAAAAGGAAGACCAAAAGAAACACTCAGAAGAACAATAATAAGAGAAGGAAGAACGTTGAGCCTAAATAATGTGCAAGAGCTAAGAGGAGTGGCGTCACAACGAACAACCTGGAGAGCACTGGTTTCTGCCTTATGCGCCGTGTTTGGTGCTTAAAGAATTTATTATTATTATATATAAATACCATTGTACATATCTTCATAATTTGTATCTTGGCGTTTCAAAACCCCACCCGATTTATATAACTAGGGCACAGAGGCGTCCCTAAAGTACTTGCCACCCGGGGCGGATCTTACCTGTGACACCCCCATTCCCCAATAAAGAAACACACTAGTAAGTAACATTTTAACAGTAAGTACTATATTAATAGTGTCCGCTGGCACCATCTTCCTGGCTGTCACCCGGGGCGGACCGCCCGCTCGCACCCCTTTGTACGTCACTGGGGTCCCACAACACATAGATTCTGCTTCTTCTTATTCTTCCTCGGTCGCCCTCAGACTTCCACATTAATAAATCTAATAAAGTGGGGCATTCAGTTTTTAATCACCATCATCATCAACTGCCAGCTCCTCAAGGAACACAAGCCTTCAATAAACTTAAGCCAAGTCTTCTGGTCACGTGCCATCAGGTCAAGGTCTTTCATTGCCTTTGCCATCCGGTACGTGTTTGTCTCCACTTCTCTTCTCCGTGCGATCTTTGAACTTCCTCTATCTCTCTTACTCCGTGGATTCCCGAACAAGGACTACCTTGTAGTGCTATCAACAAGTTTTTGTCAATGTGTGTCCTATCCATCTTCAGCGCCTTCTTCTCATCTCTTGCTCCACTGGCACTTGTCTGGTTCTAGTCGTCAGTTCCACATTAGTGATTTTGTCTTCCCATTTCAATCAAGGTAGTCCCACATCCAGATACAGCTTTAGGGGAATGGCGTATTTGAAACTTCACTATACTAGGTCAAGCTTCGAGAAGTGGGATGAACAGTTCCCTTCCCCAATGCCTTTTCGTTCCTTAACTCTAGATCAGAGTCAGGTACGTGTTTACAGCTGGGTAGACGAGCTTGACGCCACTTTGATAATCGGACGCTCAAAACTTCATTAACATGAAATAAAAGTTAAAAGTACAAACAAATAAACTCTAAAGAAACAAATGATGATAAATATTCAAAATCGGACCACGTGATAAAAGAATCGCTTGCTCCTGAAAGTAGTTACAAACCACATTATTAATTATAACAATAAAACTAAGTGTACTAAGTGTGCCAGGATAAAGCACTGATGAGGTGTCCGTTACAAATTATATTCCATGTCTTAGATATAATCATCACTGATAGAATGTGTCTCACATGTTATATTCTATATATTAGATGTAGTCATTATTGATATAGTGTCTCGCATGTTATATTCTATATTTTAGATGTAGTCATTATTGATATAGTGTCTCGCATGTTATATTCTATATTTTAGATGTAATCATTATTTATAAAGTGTTTCTCGCATGTTATATTCTATATTTTAATGTAATCATTATTGTTATAGTGTCTCTCGCTTGTTATATTCTTTGTTTTAGATGTGATCATGATTTATATAGTGTCTCTCGCATGTTATATTCTATATTTTAGACATAATCATTATTCATATAGTGTCTCTCGCATGTTATATTCTATATTTTAGATATAATAATTATTGATATAGTCTCTGGCATGTTATATTCTAAATTTTAGATGTAATAATTATTGATTTAGTGTCTCTGGCGTGTTACATTCTACATTTTAGATGTAATCATCATTCAAACAAAGTTCGTCATATATTTTATGATAACTCAGCCCGTTACCTTCTGTTAACAAAAAGCGCCTGATTCATGGTTCCCCTAAATAAAATTTTTAAATAAAATTTGCCTCTTTTCGGGGAGTCGCGTCCCATTCAACCTAGTCGGTTATATTTGGGCGCAGGTCCAAATATAATAGGCCTTTTGGTCTGATAACATTAAGATTTGGTCTACATTGATCCCCTAAATCTTATCCTATTCATGTAAATACTAGAGACGTCAAATGCAAGTATGAGCGAAGAAAAGTTGTAGAAAAGGTGGAGCAGAAAAACCAATCAAAACAAAACGTGAGTTTGATACTGAACTAGAAAGAAGCATGTCTTGTTTATAAGCAAAATAATCCACGGTTATTGTGAAGTGTGTTCCTATTAGGAATACATGTGAAAAACATGTGAAAAACTTATGTGATTTGATAAAGTTTTGTTTTATTAGTCAATTCTCCAATTTTCCCCTAATTCCTTTGGGATTTAAAAAATATATATATATTTTTTTAATCCGGAAGAAAGGGCAAGACTAAATAAAAGATTGTCTGACAAAACGAAAGTTCCATGTCTTTTTTTTTTTTTTTTTGTTGTTGTCCCCATCTGGAACATTTTGGTATTATTGCTCTAATTGAATGAATGATAGAGTGTAGTATAGTCCGTTCGGAAATTCGTGCCCACAGAAAGCGTCAATTTTCTCCAAAACTGTTTGTTGTATGGACATGAATTTTTGCATGCAGTCTTAGATTTTCCATGCAGTTATTAATATATTTTTTGCCCTTACAAAACTCATGTCATGTTCGAATTTTCTTCTTTACGTTATATAAAAAACTCTTACCGTTGTCTGGGTTAATTTTTCTTAGTTTTACAGGAAAGTTACAAGATCCGTTCAAAAATATTTTTTTTTGTTTGAAATAGTTACTCGCGACTGTGTACAATAGGTGCGCACTCGTGCGGACATGTAGTCACTACACTAATTCAAACCCAAAAAAAATATGTTTGAACTGATCTTGTAACTTTCCTGTAAAAATAAGAAAAATTAACCCAGACAACGGTAAGAGTTTTTTATATAACGTAAAGAAGAAAATTCGAACATGACATGAGTTTTGTAAGGGCAAAAAATATATTAATAACTGCATGGAAAATCTAAGACTGCATGCAAAAATTCATGTCCATACAACAAACAGTTTTGGAGAAAATTGACGCTTTCTGTGGGCACGAATTTCCGAACGGACTATAATACATTCGCTGATACTTGTCACTGGAAGTCACTCACACAGCTGTTTGACTTGTCGCTCAATTATATTGACGCACCGAACAAACTAACAGAGACAACTAAACGGGGTATGTAGGAGTGGAAAGAAAAATAGATTAATGAAGTTATAAAATTTTAAAAATCACAAACACGTTATAGTTAATTAGACATCAGTAAGTAGAATACTTTGTAAAAACAAAAATAAAAAAATTCACAATTATATTACAGCACTTATTTATATATTACATGTACAGTCAGCATCAGCCTTAGTAGTTGCGGGGCCCGATTCGGACCAGTCTGGTGGGGCGTCTAGACTTAATGTTATAGTTTTGTTGTAATAGTAATAATAATAGCCCCTGCAGTCATAGCTGACTATGAGGATGCGCCCCTGAGGTGTCAGCTCTCAGCTGCTTATTTTCCTGATGTTCCTTTCGACGTTTTCTCCTCTCTTCTGCTTCCCGTGAGAGCTTATTTTCGTCCAATCTGAGGTGGTGCCGTAGACAGCATGGCCATTTGATGCGATTGGCAGCTTCATCCTCTCAGGTTGCTGGATTTGGTTCCAAAGGTTGTCATAGCCAGGAGTTGTAGTGAGGATACGTTTTGTTGTAACATGTTGCATAGCAATGTATAGCTGATAACAATACATATTGTTTTGTTTTTATTACAATTCAATATCATATATTCCTGGTATCTAGTTTGAAATAAACTTCGTTCATTATATTTTTCAAATCTGGAGATGGGAATCTAAGTGCGGGGCCCCCTATGACAGCAGGGTCCTATTCTAGTGGCTTAGGAGATCATGTGTCTCCACAACTTCCTGTCTCCACTACAATTTATCAATTCTGATGTTGACTTCTTTCCATGCCACGATGTCAAACTGTCCAGTATTTGCTCTCTTTGTCTTCCCCTATCTCTTTTTCCTTCAATCTTACCTGTTGTTGCGATATATTCCAGCTTACCTCTCCTCATAACATGCCCCCAAAAAAGTGGATTGCTTCTTTCTAACTTGTGAAATAAGTAGAACCAGCTTATGGTGTTAGATAATTATTGTTAGATAAGTATTGGTGACGCATGCTGTCTGAGTTATCAGCCCTATTGGCTGTTAATATTTCTTGTCCTTGTTGTAACTGTGGCTGACGAAAGGTGAAACCCGAAACGTGTACATTTAATTTGTAAAACTGATTCAATGCCGTTTTATTTGTTAATATAAATATACCTATTGGGTTAAACATCGGCATAAGGCCGGCTCTGTGTAGAGCGTACTTGTTTTTTCATGTTAAATTAAAAAGCATTAATTTCTACAACAGTTTTTTTTTTTTTTTTTTTTGCACCAGGCTTCCTAAAAAAATTCGTAAGTTTTTAGTTTCCTACCTTGCGATGTTTTAGTCCAGTGGTTCCCAACATTTGTATAACTAAGGAACACTTTTCCAACTACATATAAGTTACGGACCACCAGCTTATAAGTAATATCACAATGACACTTAACTGATTTTATTCAGTAGATGAATAGGCCAATATTCAATAACACAAGCTGTTAATTAATTGCCAGATGACAAGGAAATTGTAAGGTAATAGTAATGAGAAATAAATTATCCATACAATTTATTGGTAACATACATACTGGTTACATACATATTGGGATCCCCGTCACACTCCCTCTGAGGCATATTGGGAATATGGTGTTAGGCCCACATTTTCTTGACCATCGGCACACCAGGGGTGATGTGGTCAGCATCACGCCGGCTGCCTTAATCTTCCCAGAATTGCTCTGGTTCCCAATTTATGAGGCTGGGTCGACCCCGAAGCAATTTGCGGTCTAAAAAATCCCACCTCAACTGGGGATCGAACCATGGACCACCGAGCTAAGAAGCCAGTGCACTAACCACTGCGCTCCCGCGGCTCCACATACATATATGTTAAATACTATATGTTCATACAAATTCAATGGTTAAAATTACAAAATATTCAATGGGAGCCTTGTGCTTGCATTTCGCTCACTAGATTTTCAATACAGGATGTTTCAAAATGAATATCGGTATTTTAGATCCATATAACTTTGGTTATTGAACACTTAAAAATATACAGTTTGCACCAAAAGAAAGTAAAACTATCAAACTTTAATCTCTTACATTACAATCCCTCAATGTGTTCCCCTCGTGTTACACGGCACACATCAAAACGGTATTCCAATTATCTCCACACGTGCTCCAACTGATCCATTGTTAGTCTTTCCATTTTCAATACTTGCGCCGTCTAGCGGCTGAAATGAAAAACATTTTTTTTTTTAAATCGGGTAACTGTCCAAACTTGGAGAGTTTACCTTTCGTTTGGTGCAAACCAAACATTTTTAAGTTTGCAATTACCAGAACTTTACACCTTCAAAATAGCGATATTCTTTTTGAAACACCCTGTATTAGGCTTCATAAAAGTTAAAGACAGTCTCAAAGCTGGTTCTACTTGCAAACGGTTTCTGTGTTTTGTTTTTATTGCACTAAAAACGTAGGGAGGATCAGAGCAAAATCAAAGCACTTAATACCAAATCGATAACACAGCCAAGGACCACCTGATAATGCGTCGCGGACCATAAGTGGTCCACGGGCCACATGGTGGGAATCACTGTTCTAGTCAACGACTCACGTTAATGCCTGCTAATCTGTTTTTATTGTGTCGTGTATTCGAACGATTTTCTTTCGTTTCCTGTGGCCGTGTGTTTTTGTGTCTGTATTATATAAACATTTATAACACACAAGGAAGGGAAACCCGAGGCCTGTAAACAGTAAATAAATATTAGACAAACATAAAGGTATGTTTTCAGGCACTCGTAAGAAATAAAGAAGTAGAACACTAGACAACAGAAAAACAACAGACATGAGTGGCTTACCCAGAACTAGAGGTTGTCGCACGGAAGGTCCTGGGTTCGAAAACATAACTTTATGTTTGTCTAATATTTATTTACTGTATGTATTATATTAATGGCCTGTTTCCTTCCTTTTCCCTCATCGGTTTGTTCGTAAATTTAAGGCTGGTTTAACACTATCTGAGAGTCGGAGTGGCTAAGAGGTATGGCGTCCACCTATAATTCTAAAGGTACCGGTTCGATTCCCAGTAGAGGGAATATAATTTATGGAAATTTTTTTCAGAACCAGTCGTCTTAATGATGTCATACTCCTTCGTAGTGAAATCGGATGTCTAGCCTTCTCGGATAAGGCCGAAAAAATAAGAGGTCCGGTGAGCAAGTTGCGCACTTTAAAAATCCCTCGCGGTAGTTGGAAATTGTAAAGAGTACGCCATACGGCCGCTTCTCTGGCAAAATTAAAAAATTAAAAACCTACCCAACACAAAAATATTAATAGATTGTGTGATTCTTGTCTACACACATTGGGATCCTCGCCTGTGCTACGGAGTTCGTGCACTGTGCTGAGATCCTCCTTGTGTGATCTAAGGGAGGAGATCGGAGCACTGATGGAGTTGTCCGTGTGCAATGAAGATGGTCCTTAAAACCAAACCAAACCAAACCAAACCAAACATTTACATGCACATAGAAAACAAGTGGACAACTATATTATTCAGTGTTTTCAACGGCTTGCACTAAATATATAACATTGTCTACTGAATACACAACGGAATATCTGTTTTATAACCCTAAATATGCATGGAGGCATATCTGGAGTCATCTTTATATGACCACCAGCTATGCACAATGCTACAATATACATATGTGGAAGTGAACCTCTGTCTGTGAGGTTAATTACACCCTCACTGACTCTTGGAAATCATTCACACACTTCCAGGGATTCCCCCTGGGGTGAAACTTGTTGAGAACCCAGTATTGCATATTAAGCTTGGAGAAGTCACTTGAGCCCCAGACGTGATTCTTTGGCTTTCGACCTGGTTGACTGCATGCAGAAGGATCTCACTATGGACCCAGTGATAGGCAGTGGGAGCTGAGAAGTGGCTCTGTGCAGGACGTGACAATTCTTTGGGAGAGCCCAGAACCAGAGTACAGTATTTTAGCTCTGCATAGTTGGAGAGCCCCCTTGGATGGCGAGGAATGCACAGTATGCCACACAATTCTTACTCCTATCTTGGGACCAGATGTGACGATCCTTTAAATGCAAGCCAAGCTGGAGAAACTGGAGCTCATGACTTCAACTCAGTACGTGTCGGAATGACAGAAAAGCCACAGGAAAAGCCTAGATCTACAGTGTAGATAATACCAAGGAGTCTTCAACTTAGTATTGGCTGCAAAAGAGCGAGAAGCTCAGTTGCCCTAGTTAAACAACAACAACCCTAAACAAATAAAGAAAATGTTAAAAGATGTATTTTGACTTAGAAAATTGTATTTATTTATGTAAATGTGTTTTTCTTTGAAAGTAAAACGTCGATTTTTCATTACCTTGTAATGTGCTGCTTACTATAATAAAATGTGATTTTATATTTGTCAATCACTTTGCTATATGTCAGAAAATATGTTTGATAGTTTACGTTTTTCGATTTAAAGGGACCTGGTTCCAAGCCAAACTTCCCTTCACCCAAGTTCATAATTATGAAAGCCTGTAACGTCTTAGTTGTCTCCCTTATTTTTCACCACTTTTTAAGAGCAGTGCTTCTTAACCAGGGGTGAATGTACCCCCACAGGCGGTGCATGACCCACCTTCTGGGTGTGCGAGACATACCAGATATTTTAGAACGCGAATCATCATAAACAATATCTAATACACATAAGTCAAATGTATTTGTACAAAATAGAACATTGACAACGTGAATTAGATACCGAACCTTAGTCACATTTTGTAAATAACAATTTATTAAAATATACTTTTATATCATTAAGCAAAAAAACATATTTGTATCTCCTTTTCTCATTTTGGCATATTTTGCGACCTAGAAGATACAGGGGTATGAGGCTTCTTAAGATGCTGTAAAGGGGTATGAGGCTTCTTAAGATGCTGTAAAGGGGTATGAGGCTTCTTAAGATGCTGTAAAGGGGTGTGAGGCTTCTTAAGATGTTGTAAAGGGGTATGAGGCTTCTTAAGATGCTGTAAAGGGTATGAGGCTTCTTAAGATGCTATAAAGGGGTATGAGGCTTCTTAGGATGCTGTAAAGGGGTATGAGGCTTCTTAAGATGCTGTAAAGGGGTATGAGGCTTCTTAAGATGCTGTAAAGGGGTATGGGGCTTCTTAAGATGCTGTAAAGGGGTATAAGGCTTCTTAAGATACTGCAAAAGGTTGTGAGGCTTCTTAAGATACTGTAAAGGGGTGCAAGGATTCTTAAGATGATGTAAACGGGTGTGAGGCTTCTTCAGATGCGGTAAAGTGGTGCGAGGATTCTTAGGATGCTGTACAGGGGTGCAAGGCTTCGTAAGATGTTGTAAAGGGGTGCAGGGCTTTTTAAGATGCTGTAGAGGGGTGCGGGACGTTTAAAGGTTAAGAAACACTGTTTTAGAGCTATCGAGTACGGACTGCCTTGGTACCTTATTTGAAGATGTTTATAATTGTTTAATTCATATATCTCTAAACAAATGAACTCTCCGTTTGCCTTCCCTTTTGATGTTGCTGACTCTTCTCCAAATTTGTCTATATTGGTTGTAGCGAAAGGTTTTTCTAGTATGATAATAGTGGCAGAGAAGAAGTAGAATCTCTCTCCAGAAAGGATGAAGTTCCAGTGCCCGAGAAGTACACTGGTATCACAAGTGAGTTACAGCTGTGAATACTCTGAGCTGGACAATAGATTTAGGCTTCAGAAGTATAACGTGCTACTTTCGCTATAGTAACCCGATGTGATAATATACTTAAATTAGAAAAAGTAACTCAAAATTTAACAGTTAAAAATTTACCAAGTCAAATGAGTACAATTTCATAATTTATTATGTACATCTATATATTCTTGTAATGAGAAATGGATGTTGGAAGATGGTAAAATGTATGATTATTTATAGTTACAAATTAAAATAAATAATAGAAAAAGTCTTGGATTTATCTTCCACTGAAATTACACAAAAGTTTGTCACAGTATCTCTTTGATATCTCTGGCTATCTAGTTCTCATCATAGACAGTCGTTTTAGAAACTGCTCACAGTGTTTGTTGGATGGATACACCTAAAACTCATCTGTTATTAGCCACGTCTGCTCGAGGTTCATGAGACACACTTGAATAAACAGACTGTCCTTCAGCCCGCCTTATAACTACGGGGGACTAAGGTGTTGAAGATTGGTTGACCTCTAGGCTTCAGTTTAGCAGGATCAACGGTCTTCAAATCTTTAGTTTCTCGATCAGGAATGATCATAAACATTGATCATAAAAACCCTCTTAGGATTTATAAGCTCACGGTGAGACTATATTGGCTGAATTTAATCTGCACTGCATGCAGCGTGAAAAAAGAACTTTTCTTGCAGATGCTGTCTTCCAGTTTCTCACTCTGGCTTCTGGATTTGGTGTGTGTGTTTTTCAACGCGCCGCTCTGTCCTTATATTTCAGTCTCTCGCCCGTACGAGAAAGCACCTCCTAAAGTCCCAAAAGATTTTCGTTTAATCTCTCAGTTTGAGGCGATTTGAGGCAATCTGTGCTTTTCCTGTACTTGTTTTCTCTTCTGTTCACTACACACTTATATCCTTCCTTCCTTCCTAGGTATCCTTTCATTTTCCTTATGTGAGGCTTTCATTCTATATAAGTTTTATTGCCATCCGGTTAGGCATGTATGCATAATAAATTTTTAAAGATTATTAGCTAACTTTTAGCAGATGTGATGAAGGTGAAAAATATTAATTATTTTTAAAACCATTTATATTTGAATAATATCCTTTTGGGTATAATTCATAGTCTATCTCCTTTAGTGAATTATTTTTATTTAATTGTATTCCAACCAGGCGTTCTCTTGTAGTTTTAAATTTAATGTCCAGTAAATGCAAACTTTTAAAGTTGGCCATTCATTTCTATATTCGCTATTTCCTACTTTCAGCAATACCGTCTGGCTAACCGTAATTCACATTTCCGCCGTCTTCAAACTTCAAAGCAAGATCCGCCGAGTGTTATTACTGCGCTGTGTGTGTGTATGTGTGTCGCGCTACACAACAAAGCAAGAGGTACCAAATCTTGTTACATTGGTGCTAAGATACTTGTGTGCAATGATGGTGAGGTTGGCAAGTATTTCTTTGGCCACTTGGGTAACAACTTCGGAGCGATCGGCAATGCAGCTGAGTAGTCAATTAATGTTGTTGTTGTTTTGAAGCGGTGATGGGTGGAGAGCGGGCATTTAACAGCTGCCCGTTATTGCCTCTTCTCGTTCTATCTGCCTACCCTGTTCAACCTGAAAATTGGTTATAATTGGGGTATTTAGTGTCATTTTATTTACTAATTTTGTATTCAATTTAAATAACTATTGTCTTTTGCAGTTGCTGATTTTAATTTATATTAGTATTTGTCCATTTTATTTTCTCTTTTGTATTGTTTATAGATAACTATTGTCCTTTACACTTGGTTTTAATTTGTATTAGTATTTGTTCTTTTTGAGTTGTTGTCGTTGTTTTTTTTAAAACTCGTTGTCTTTCCTTGTCCTATGAATAGTTAGTAAGTTTTTTTTTAAAAATGATTTGTTAGTTTTTGTTGCTTAATTTCTAGTTGGTTGAATGTCTTTTCTGAAGTGCTAACCTTAAATGCTTTCCTTTGTTTTATGTATATATCTTTTAAGCATTGATTGGTCATCTCCTGGGGCATCTATAATTAAGACCTTATCACCTGTCATGTCTAAATTGTGATTTCTATAGTAAGTTTTTAATTCAAGCTTTGTTGTTCGTACCTTTTACAGTGGATCAGGTAGTGGTCTATGTCATTCTCTTTTTGACATTCTTGGCAGTGTGGTTCCTCTATCATAAAGTATGCTGCAAAGAAACGGAGACGCCACAGCTTTTTGTTCGACGGTATCTTTAATTCTTCTCGGACCTGGCACGTCCTTGTTGGTTCTTTAAGCAGTTTGAACGCGTGTCTGCCTTTTCTATTGTTCTTCTATGTTGTCTTCCATTCCTCGTTTATAGTTAGCTTCACTTGGTTCTTGATCTCCGACCTTCCCAGTCCTGTTCTTATATTGTTTTTACTTATTCTTCCATTCTTGGCGTTCTGGTCTGCCAACTCGTTACCAGCTATACCTATGTGTGCTGGAACCCACACTAGCCTCACACTAAATCCTCTGTTCCCTAGTGATGAATTAATTGCAAGAATTTCTTCCTTTATGTCTGGCCGGCTACATTTACCTGGGTGTTCTAGTGATTGTAATGATGATAGTGAGTCTGTAAATATCGTAACAGCTTCTGGTGGGTTATCTTCGATTATTTCTAAACTTTTTAGAATTGCTACCATCTCTGCGGTAAAAATCGAAGCCCCTTCAGTTACAGTGTTCTTCGTCTTTCTTCTTTTCTTTGATCCCTAGCCGCCGACAGTCAAATCAGTCAGTGGTCATCACGCCTGGTGGCGTCTTGTAGGGCAACAACACATTGATTCCACTTTGCTCGGTCGGTGGCCATCCTTCGTACATTGCCCCAACTCTGGTTCGGGGTTCTGCTTGCTTGCTCCGCCGTCTGGTGTTACTATGCATCCTAGGTATGTGAAGGTGTTTGTCTGTTCCAGTTGCTGATTCCTTACTGATATGGGCTCAGGGTTATTCACATTGAGCGTCATGAACTCTGTCTTCTTTAGATTGATGTTCAAGCCCACCTGCTGGCTATACTTATTAAGGCAATCCGTATTTTCCTGGATGTGTTGATGTGAGTGTGCTAGTAGTGCAATGTCATCTGCATTTTCCAGATCTTCCAATGTAGAAAATGTAGTCCATCTTATTCCTCTTGGACTGCCCTCTGTTGTCTGGCGCATCACCCAGTCTATGACTGTTAAAAATAGAGTGGTTGATAAGGGGCATCCCTGTCGTACTCCTGTCTTCACCTCAAAGGTTAGGTTGCTCTGCCCAACGCTACACTAAAGTTGGCATAGAGGCTTTTTATGACTGACACTATGCAGCTTGGAATTCCATAAGCCCTCAGTATTTTCCATAAACTGTCCCTATGTATACTGTCAAAAGCCTTTTCAAAATCAGCGAAATTAATGTACAGCTGTCTTTGCCATTCTAAGCACAGCTCTATAATGTTCCTGAGGGTAAATATATGATCTTCACATCTTCTGTTCTTTCTAAATCCTGCTTGTTCTTTCCTCAGTTTGTGGTCTACTGCTTTTGAAATGTTCTGTATAATTATCCTGCCTAGTATTTTGCTGGGAACTGAGAGAAGAGTTATTCCTCTGCAATTATTGCAGTCTGCAAGATCTCCCTTCTTGGGCAATTTTACAATTATTCCTTTGTTCCACTCCATTGGTGTTGTCCCTGTTTTCCAGACTTGTGCAAATAGTGGTTCTAATAGTTCTGCTGCTAACTCAGGGTTTGTCTTAAATAGCTCTGCATTTAAGTTATCATGGCCAGGAGCTTTTCCATTCTTTAACCTTCTGATTGCTGTGATGATTTCTTCTTTTCGTGGAATGTCTGTATTAACATCTAGATCATTTTCAGCCTCAGGAACATTCAATTGTGTCTCTGGCGGTTCCTTGTTCAGAGTTTCTTTGAAATGCTCTGCTCATCTTGTTTCCTGTCCCTCTGCTGTCGTGATGAGATTCCTTGCTTATCTTTTACTAATGTAATATTGTTTGCACCTCGTTTTCCGCTGATGATTTTAGTTATTTTGTATACTGTGCTTTGTTCACCTCTCAGTGCTGCCTCTTCTGCCTGTCTTGCAAGATCGTCTAGGAAATTCCTTTCAGTTACACTTTAGATCTTCTTAATTCCCCACTGTATTATTATTACTCCTGCACCTAGTTGCCCACTATCACCCATGGATCCATCAGTGTAGACGGCCAGACTGTGTTTTGTAAGTTGATTTATGTATTTATCGTTTTAGCTTCCTTATCTTCTGTGTTTTGTTTGATCTTTTCAGTAAGTGAGTAGTCTATGATTGGTGTTTTTAGTTCCCAGGGTGGTATTGTGATTCTATATTTATTACTATTATTAATTGTGTTTGACAGTTCTTTGAACTGTGTTAGATCTTCTATAGTTCTCCACCCTGTTGGATATCTGTCTTTATGGACGTCCCATGGTTTTTGACAAATGCATTATGTGCTGGGTGGGTCACTTCTTGTGCTACTTTACTCTAATAATTTAATCTTAGATCTTTCCGTCTTAGACCAAGGGGTGGTATGCCAAGAGCGACTTCTAGTGCTTCTACTGGTGTTGATATAAATGCACCTGTAATGGTTCTCATGGCTGCATTTTGAATTCTGTCTAGTTTTGCTTTCTTAGAAGCTGCAGCGGAGTCATAGACTATGCTGGCATAATCTAGTTTCCCCCTGATGAAAGACGTTTAGAACATAAGCATTATTTTATTCCCCCCCCCCCCCATCCATTACCTTTTACTATCCTTAGTATATTTAGGGGTCCCCTACAGCTTTCTACTAAATTGTCTATATGTTTATTCCAATTTAGTTGTTGATCTAAAGTTATGCCCAGAAATCTAGTTGTTGAGGAGGTACATATTTTCTGTCCTTTATTGGTTATATTGATTTTTTTATTTCTTTTTTAAAATTTCCTTTGCTGAATATCATACCTACTGTTTTGTTTACATTCATTTGGAAGCCCCAACTTTTCATCCACTCTGAAACTTTGTCTATTTGTTTTTTAAGTTTTTGGTAAACATGGTCCAAGTTTTTTCCAGATCGCCAAATGGCACAGTCATCTGCAAATTGTGATAATGCATTCTTAATGTCGTTAAATTCATCTGCTAAATTATTTACAGCTATAGTGAAAATTGAAGGTGAAATAACTGATCCCTGAGGAATCCCATTCTGTTGTTCATATATTTCTGACTTATCATTGTTCACCTGTACAGCAAAATACCTGTCCTGTAAAAAGTTTTCTAGATACCTATAGGTTTTACCAATAATGCCAATCTTTTTCATTTTGTAAAGAGCTCCTTCTCTCCAGCAATCATCATATGCTCTAGCGACATCCAAAAAGACTGCCACTGCTTTCTCTTTCCTCTTGAACCCTAGCTTTGCATCGTGTTCTAATCTTACAAGCTGGTCTACTGTACTTCTGTCTGCTCTAAACCCTGACTGGTTTGGGCTATATAACTGATTTTTTTTCCAGGTAGAATTTAATTCTTTTGTTAACAACAGTTTCCAGAATTTTACCTAGTTGTGATGTTAAGGAGATAGGCCTATATGAACTTACATCATAGGCTTCCTTATTGGGTTTTAGGATGAGTACTATCATAGCTACTTTCCATGCTTTAGGTATCTTTCCTAAGCTCCAGATTTTGTTATAAAGGGAAGTTATTATGTTTATAGTTTTTTTTGGGTACTTTCTTAAGTATTTCATAACTAAGTATCATGCCCTGAGGCAGTATTAGATTTATCTTTTATTGCACTAGTGACATCTTCCTCTGTTATATCAGCATCTAAATAGTTTGTTTCATCTATCTGGTCTGGTAGTTCTTTTGAAAACTGTATCCTAAGTCTTTCTCTTCTCTCATTTTCTTCCTGTCCAATACTACTTTTTGCACTGACTTTATAGAAATACTCAGCAAGAGCATTAGCTTTTTCTTTATCTGTTTCTGCTCTCTTTGGTAGTTTGATTGTTGGCATTATTGTTTTCTTATTGTTCCTTTTGATTGCCTTAAGTTTTTTTAATACTTCTTTTATTTGAGTGCTAGGTTTAAGTGACTGACAAAACTCCTTCCAGTTAGTTTCTTTGGCTTTAAATATTATTCTGTTAGATTCATTCCTAATACGTTTATACTCACCATAGTTTTCTTCTGTTCTGTTATTTCTATATTTTTGTAAGGCCTTTTTTCTTCTCTCATGAATTTCTGCACAGCTTATATTCCACCAGGCAACTGGTTCTTTATTCCACTGAGTTTTTCTTTTCTTTTGAATGTTATTTATTGGTTTTAGGTGCTGTGGCATATTTGTTTTTGGTATATATTTTATTGCTATTTTAAGAATTTCATTGGTCAGTGTTTCTGCCCACAAGTCAGTATCATCTGATTCCATGTCTTTATATTCCATCACCTCCAGCTCTGATTGGAAGGCTTCCCAGTTTGCTTTTTTATACGGTAGTTGAAAGTCGGTTTCTCTGGTCCTGGTTTTGGAATGACGTTTTCATGCATGGTTATTACAATGGGCAGATGATATGAGTTTGTGTCTTATAACACTTCCCAATTTACATTCGCTAGGTTGTTAGTTGCTATCTTTATGTCTATTGCTGAGTCTGCCCCGTTAGCTTGTGGATTAATTCTAGTTGCAGTTCCATCATTTAGTATTAGCAGGTCATTGTTTTCTATAAGGTCAAGTAGGCGTTTTCCTGCATTGTCTGCATGTTGTCCACCCCAAGCATAATGATGGGAATTAAAATCGCCTACTATGACTGTTCTGGGGCCTAGTCTGGGTGATTATGGCGAATATTTCTTCATTATCACTTAATGTTGTTGTTGTTTTGAAAAGGTGATGGGTGGAGAGCGAGCACTTAACAGCTGACCATTATTGCCTCTTCTCGTTCCATCTTGGTCTACCCTGTTCAACCTGAAAATTGGTTATAATTGGGGTATTTTGTGTCATTTTATTTACTAATTTTGTAATAAATTTAAATAACTATTGTCTTTTGCAGTTGCTGGTTTTAATTTATATTAGTTGTCGTAGATTTTTATCAGATAGGTAATAGATGATTATAGCCCTGTCTGAGCAGAGGTGATAGTGATGACAATATGAAAGTAAGGGGTAAGAAATAGTTTTATCACGAGGTGATCGTGTAAGAGAAAGGACAGTCTCTGGATAGAATAATTTATCTAATCCAGCCTATCTGGACGACGATATTTAAATCAGACGCACTTTCTCTCATTGTACGAAATACAAGTTACACTACACTCAAATGCACACAATTCTGTGACAAATACGCACGAACGTGAAAACAAACTATGAATAACATATAATGGATAGGGGTTGACCGACAAGATAACTAAAGGTTTAATAAAGTTTATTATCAATAGAAGATCACAACAATAAGCATATGCAATACTAGATCATGGTTTACAGACAAATTTGCAAAAGAAGAAATTAATCAAATAGGTTCTCCCCCTCTGGTAAAGGAAAAGAAAAGACGATCCCAACAGAGGTTAATTAACTCAAAAGATCAAAAGTTAACAATAAGTTATGAAATAGTCAGTATGGGAAAAGAATAGGTTCCTAATGTAATCTATCCCGTGACTACTCAGATTAGTGAGATTAAAAAAAAAAAGAAAGAAGAAACCACATAAGTATATGATGTTAACAAAAGACATAAGTTTCTTTCTCCGTTCATTCAACTAACACCCATTCAGTAGCCACTTTCAGATTTATGCTTACCCCAGTAGTTGTCTCAGACATTCCAAGGTAATACACTAATAAGTAATAAGACTATTTAGCGTCAAATTTAAGTTTTGCCAAATCCAGCCCTAGACTCGCCGTAGTTGCTGACTGCAAATTTCACGGGAGTCGCTAGAGTCGGTGATTTAATTTGTCCTGGATACAATAAGTTATCTATGCCTTCAGTTGGTTGGATTAAGGTTCATGCGCGGTGATCGCCGACGTAGGATGAATAGAACATATATATATATATCTATATAGTTCCTATGTTGTTTAGCCTCGGGTGGCTGAGACGCTAGGTTAAGTTACACAAATGTTGCTGACAATATATTTCGCCACAGCTGGCTGATGAGATTGATTTAAGTAAATCTGGTAATAGTTCTGGTCCAGTTAATATTATAATGTAATGGTTCTATTCTGGTTTCTCTCATGAAAATGAGGAAAATTGGACCACACAGGTCACAGCAAGAAGCTCATCAATATTAAATATCCCTGGATGCTTATAATATTATAAGTTCGTATGATCATAAGTTCATATGGTGTGGTAAGATCCCTGATACTCCGATCAAATAAATAAAATAAATAAAATGTTATAACTTTTAAAGTCAAATAAAATATATAAAAGATAGTGAGTAGGGTGCAACATCATCGCCCTCGCCCAAAGTCTTATAGGTTCTAATACTCAGTAACGCCATAGTGAACGTTATACAGAAAATGCTAGCTTTTCCCCTCTCTGCATTGCCAATGCTACTAGAATAAAATGCCTTTTGACACGACTGAAAATGCATCGCTAGTTTCAAACTGAACGACAGAATAAAGAAACGGAGGAATGACATGATAGACGGAAGAAATGCAACCTTGACACGCGTTGGTTTTTTGAATCTAGTATAGGAGGACATGCGACTGCTGACGTCACGGATTTGCATAGTCTAACACTACAAGCGAAAGCGAGAGGTTGAAGTTTGAAAAAATACTAAAAGGCCTTAGCAACCAGTTGCTATGGGCATATTTTTTCCCAAAAAGTTAGAAGGTAGCTTATGCAGTGTAATTCAGAAATTGGGAAGGAGGGAGAGAGACTAGCCCCCAAAACCCCCATACACTAAAAGAAAAGCACGCACGTTAGAATGTATAACCACTTAGATGGTGAGACTGTAGTAAAAAACCACACACACCCGATTCTTTGTCTGCATTAGTGTAGCGGAATGCTGGAGAGTTACAGAGAAGGAAATGTCGAAATTGTCCTCTTTTCACACAACATGCCTAAGAAAAATTCACCGAATATTTTGGCCAAATACCATCACTAACCAAGATCTGCTTACTCGTAGCAAGCAAGAGGACATGCACACCATCATAGCTGGCAAACGCTGGAGCTGGGTTGGTCATGTCCTCAGAAGAGACCCCGATGCCATCACAAGAACAGCTATGCTTTGGACCCCTGAAGGAAAACGAAAGAGAGGCCGACCAAAAACAACCTGGCGGAGGACTGTGGAGGCTGAGATCCAAAGAATGAACCAGAGTTGGGGCACTGTACGAAGGATGGCCACCGACCGAGCAAAGTGGAATCAGTTTGTTGTTGCCCTACAAGACGCCACTAGGCGTGATGGCCACTGACTGCTTTGACGGTCGGCGGCTAAGGATCAAAGAAGAAGAAGAAGTGTAGTTTGAATTCAAATCGCTATGCATCATTTTTTGAAAAGAACGATAGGAAAAGGGGAGAGCGATACAATTGTGGAAGTGTAATTTATTTTGAAAAGACTAGTGGGGCATAACTTCATCTGATTGGATAGAGCAAAATAAACTAATAGTAGTGAATAAAAACGATTTGACCCTAGCGTTGGTTGCCACTAAACGATTAAACTTACAACAAGTTGTGTTAAAATTCAGAAGCAAGGAGATAATAATAGTGCCTTCGCTGTTCTGTATCAGTGAGAGATCTGGATTGACCATTGAATCGCCGGATTAACATACTTGTGTGTATTATTATTTCATTGATGCGGTAAGCTGAACCTTATGTAAAATTATTATTGAATATCTGCATTAGTGAATGTGTATGAATACTGGATAGGTAGAGGCGTGTACAGACAGGCGCCTATTTCAGCACTTTGTGTATGCCACAAGTGTTCAGAAAACCACTGGCCGTCTTCAGCAAGTCATATTGTTTGTACATGAGTTAGATAAAGTAAATATAATTTCTTCCATGAAGAAAATAATGTATTAAATAGATGTATGAAGCTTATCTGATGGTGAATTGGGCACTAAATCATATAGGAACTATAGCTATTTATTTAGCACCTTTACTGAACTAGAAACTGTTGATGATGATGTTTAAGTACTTAGGGATGGAGATAAGGTTATCGAGTATTGAGGACGGTACAAATCCTCTGATTTCAGGGTTCCATCTTGAAACAAAGAGTGAGCCACATATTATACTATCAATCTACAAAAGCTGCCAGTGTGAGGCCGAAAGTACCTGCCTATTCAATCAAACGAGTATACTGCTGTGTGCAGAAGCTGCAGTCTGTTGGACGTATCCTGTGAGACAGACATCACCGTGTGCTTCACCAAAAGATAAGACTGTAGTCCATGGGCAATGTGGTAGTTCATCTGAACTTGATCTCCATCAAACTAATTCCAATCCAACAGTCGCCTAGTCGTGATGACATTAGTAGTTCCAAATAATCGTGTCCAAGCATAGGAGTTAGTGAGTCATCAGACACTTCCAGTCATAAACTTTTTTGAGATTAACAGTCACAGAGACATTTGTTGTTTAAATTACTTTGTGTAAATACAGTGAAATTAATTTTGTTGAGTTTAACTATTCCTGTATCAAAACAAATTAGATACAGGAAAATAAATTGTACAAAAGATTTTACAGTCTAAATTTACTCAGTGACTTGTTTAATTACTTGTTCCTTTAGTTGTAGGTGTAGTTGTTGTCATTTTATTCACATTACATTGCACAATACCCTAGACACCTAGCCAGATAACATACATACACCATAACATTTAATTAGGATAAAAAATATAGCCGGTTGAGGTCATAGGGTGGTAGCAGACAAGTACCCTGAGAACAAATTCAATAACAGTTAGCCTCAGGGGCTTGCACAGCTGACCTAACATCTGTTACAATAAATACTTCAATACTTGTAACATCAAAACACACCACATATATTGGGACGCTCGCTCGGGATTTCTAAATTGTAAAAGTAAATATATGGAGAGTTGGGTGAACTAGCACTTCCCATTATTGTTGTATTGATTAGTTGCATTAATTAGAACTATTGTTGAATATTTTGTTTAGTTAAAAACATTGGATATTAGAAACAAGATGGCAGATTTGGCCAAATTCAGATCTGCTGCTATGCAGACAGCGAAGGAAATGGGAATGGAGGGGCAAGGTCTGATTGCATACGTAACAACAGAATGTGATAAATTTATTGAACGAGAAGACAGAAGGTTAGCAGAAGAGAAGAGAATTATGTTAGAAGATGCTAGGGAAGCTAAGAGATTAGAAGCTGATAGGGAGGCTGAGATCAAGAGGCTGCAGTTGGAGGAGAAGAGATTGGGGGCTGAGGCAAAGAGGTTAGAGGCTGAAAAGGAAGAAAAACGATTACAGATGGAGGCTGAAAAGGAGGAAAAACGATTACAGATGGAGGCTGAAAAGGAGGAAAAACGGTTACAGAGGAAACATGAGTTACGACTAAGGGAGTTGGAGTTACAAGGCCATGCTCCTGAAAATGGTAACAGCCCCTCCACCTCCGACTCTGCTGCAAGCCAGGTAGCCTCCAACTCAGCCATGAGTTTTCATTTAGACCCTTTTATTGAAAAAGATGATGACGTTGAGTCATTTTTGAGCCGGTTTGGGGCATTAGCTACCACATATGTGTTGGAGAAAGAAAAATGGAGTTTAAAAGTATCTCAAGGACTTAGGGGAACCTCGTATGAGGATATTCAAAGTTAAGTAAAGACGATCAGGAAGATTATGATATTCTTAAACAAGCTCTCCTGATCAGGTACGAAAAGAATAGCGAATTTTATAGAAAAAAATTTAGAAATGCTAGACTACTCACTGGGGAGACTTACCACCAGTTCTCTGCACGCCTGGATACATACTTGGAGAAATGGACTGCTCTGGGGAAAACCCACGATTTAAAGGAAATGATTATGATGGAGCAGTTAAGAGAGTCCATGGCTCCAGACTTGAGAAAATTTCTCACAGAACAGGGTGCTGAGAGACTGGGGGAGATCTTAAATGTGGCTGAACGTTATCAGGCATCCCAGTCTGAGATAATAGGAATGAAGAAGAAGCAAGTAGATCATAATAGACCACCTCCAGACCAAGATGAATATTATAATTATAATAGGGAACAAAACTCAAGAGGTAAACCCAACTATGATAGGCAAAGGTACGACCCACGTGACAGGAACCCGCAATTCAATGAAAGAAAACCGTTTAATCAAGACAGGAAATGGTGTAAAATTGGAAGATGCAAAATCATTACACAATTGACTGTGGAAGGAAAGTTCCTCCATGTCGCGCTGCATGCATGATAACAGTGGACAAGGGAAGAAAGAAGGACCTGCTTACAGAACAGCAAGGACCTCATCATCCCCCCATCTGTGAAGAAGTAGTATGTAATGGGGCCACCATAAGGTGCCTTTATGATTCCAGTTTGGAATATGACTCTGTTGTGAGTGCAACCCTGGTGCACCCTGACCAGTATACCACAGAGAAAGTGGAAATACAAGGGGCACTAAAGGGCATAGCCACCATAACACTTCCCGTAGCCGAGATTAAGGTCAAGACAAGGTACGTGGAAGGAGTGATTAAAGCTGCAGTGTGCGACGACCCTAATTACCCGCTGGTGTTAGGAAGTAAATATGTGTTTCTAGGGAGCCCTATAAAACCTGTGGTAATGGCCACGCTCCAGGTCAGGTCGACCCCTAGTCAGGAGGAAATACCACCACTAAGTTATTCTCATAAGCAGATGAGAAAGGCCCAGGCAAAGGACAAATCATTAAAACCAAAGTTTACACTAGCATCTCTGCGTATGGCACCCAGAGAAAACAGAAACCACGACCAGTCATCCCAAGCTCAGTTTGAAGCAGCATTCCGGGAACTGGCACAAATTAACATTGATGATAATCGGCAAACAGAGACACCGTCACCCAATGTTAAAATAAGAAAAGTGGGGAGTGGGCGATTGAGGAATTGGGAGAGTGATCCAATCGCTTCCCAATATGGCTATTAATTTAGCATGATAAGTGCATCGGTGACAGCGGTAGTTAACCGACCCCACACAATCCAAGTGGAAGTATTGTACGGACATTGGATTGAAATCACACATATCATAGCAATGCTACAAGGGAGAATTGATTCTGGATGCCAGGATTCATTTCCCCACATTATATATTATTTCACCAAAAGTGTCGTTAGGCTAAGAATATAGTTGGTGAATATGGCCTCCATTTGAGTGGCACATTATAGAATCATATATGAATATTATTAAATGGGGAATACTGATTAATAAGCAGCATTAAGACAAGCAGTAACACTTGCAGCTGTTCAGTAACATAACTGAAATAGATTCTTGGATTGCAGAGGTCTGGGGCAGATTTCTTGAGTTGTGCTTACTTTGAATGACCCCACTGCAGAAATCCATGAGAACACAAGGGCAGAGTAAAGCCTGGTTGAGCACATTTGATCTAGGTGTATCATGTATTAGAAACTTGCTTCAGAAAGCATGTTCTTAAGTGGGGAGATATGTAGTAAGATCCCTGATACTCCGATCAAATAAATAAAATAAATAAAATTTTATAACTTTTAAAGTCAAATAAAATATATAAAAGATAGTGAGTAGGGTGCAACATCATCGCCCTCGCCCAAAGCCTTATAGGTTATAATACTCAGTAACGCCATAGTGAACATTATACAGAAAATGCTAGCTTTTCCCCTCTCTGCATTGCCAATGCTACTAGAATAAAATGCCTTTTGACACGACTGAAAATGCATCGCTAGTTTCAAACTGAACGACAAAATAAAGAAACGGAGGAATGACATGATAGACGTAAGAAATGCAACCTTGACACGCGTTGGTTTTTTTAATCTAGTATAGGAAGACATGCGACTGCTGACGTCACGGATTTGCATAGACTAACACTACAAGCGAAAGCGAGAGGTTGAAGTTTGAAAAAATACTAAAAGGCCTTAGCAACCAGTTGCTATGGGCATATTTTTTCCCAAAAAAGTTAGAAGGTAGCTTATGCAGTGTAATTCAGAAATTGGGAAGGATGGAGAGAGACTAGCCCCCAAAACCCCCATACACTAAAAGAAAAGCACGCACGTTAGAATGTATAACCACTTAGATGGTGAGACTGTAGTAAAAAACCACACACACCCGATTTTATTGTCTGCATTAGTGTAGTTTGAATTCAAATCGCTATGCATCATTTTTTGAAAAGAACGATAGGAAAAGGGGAGAGCGATACAATTGTGGAAGTGTAATTTAATTTGAAAAGACTAGTGGGGCATAACTTCATCTGATTGGATAGAGCAAAATAAACTAAAAGTAGTGAATAAAAACGATTTGACCCTAGCGTTGGTTGCCACTAAACGATTAAACTTACAACAAGTTGTGTTAAAATTCAGAAGCAAGGAGATAATAATAGTGCCTTCGCTGTTCTGTATAAGTGAGAGATCTGGATTGACCATTGAATCGCCGGATTAACATACTTGTGTGTATTATTATTTCATTGATGCGGTAAGCTGAACCTTATGTAAAATTATTATTGAATATCTGCATTAGTGAATGTGTATGAATACTGGATAGGTAGAGGCATGTACAGACAGGCACCTATTTCAGCACTTTGTGTATGCCACAAGTGTTAGTAAGAAAGATTGTCATTTTTGTGAAAAGCCAGGTAGGCTTACTCAGAATTTGGGAGAAAAGAAAAATACATAAAAGGTGAAATTGATGTATGATTTTTATTATTATGATGTAAGACCAGAAAACCACTGAGTGTGAGGCCGAAAGTACCTGCCTATTCAATCTAATGAGTATACTGCTGTGTGCAGAAGCTGCAGTCTGTTGGACGTATTCTGTGAGACAGACATCACCGTGTGCTTCACCAAAAGATAAGACTGTAGTCCATGGGCAATGTGGTAGTTCATCTGCACTTGATCTCCATCAAACTAATTCCAATCCAACAGTCGCCTAGTCGTGATGACATTAGTAGTTCCAATTAATCGTGTCCAAGCATAGGAGTTAGTGAGTCTCATCAGACACTTCCAGTCATAAACTTTTTGAGATTAACAGTCACAGAGACATTTGTTGTTTAAATTACTTTGTGTAAACACAGTGAAATTAATTTTGTTGAGTTTAACTATTCCTGTATCAAAACAAATTAGATACAGGAAAATAAATTGTACAAAAGATTTTACAGTCTAAATTTACTCAGTGACTTGTTTAATTACTTGTTCCTTTAGTTATAGGTGTAGATGTTGTCATTTTATTCACATTACATTGCACAATACCCTAGACACCTAGCCAGATAACATACATACACCATAACATTTAATTAGGATAAAAAATATAGCCGGTTGAGGTCATAGGGTGGTAGCAGACAAGTACCCTGAGAACAAATTCAATAACAGTTAGCCTCAGGGGCTTGCACAGCTGACCTCACATCTGTTACAATTAATACTTCAATATTTGTAACATCAAAACCCACCACATATGGCCATAAAAACCGCTAGTACTCAGGTTGATCAGTCTAGATTTTAGGAAAGAAAATATAAACATTTAACCAAATTATCAATATTATATCTAACACGTGTTTAAAGTAGGACCTCTTTACCACTCCGTTATAAATTAGATTTAAAACACACGTGTCAAGCTTATCCTATCGTTTTTTAACGCGTGATATGAACACTAGTCATTTAAAAAATTACATAAAATGGATAGAAGTAAATAATATATACCGTCAGTAGACAGTTATTTAATGTATGTACCAGTCAATTTAAAACATCTCTTACTGGGAAATAGCGAGTAATTAAATTCACTTTACGGCTGAAAAAGATTTAGCTATAAGTTATTTAATTAGCACAGAAAATCTCAGTGAAATATAATGAAACTTTAAACACACTAAATCACTTAAAGGCTAGTATATAAATTACCGCAATCAGAAAAATGAAACACTCCACGAAAATCTAATAATTTTCACTCTGTACGAGAAATCTAAGATATCGAGCAAGTGAATTTCAGATAGATTTCTGGGCAACTGATCATGGCTATCGGAGAGACATGGTATATATCCGTAAATTCCGTTCTATCGCTCTTTAATGCGAAAGTCACACCTACTGCCAGACCGGAGCCCATTTGCCGTTCGATTCTTGATCAAAGGTAATTTTACCACCTCTGCCGGCGACAACCTCTCTGGCTTGACTTTCATCATCTCCGCTTTGCCGAATATCAGCTACGCAATTAATTTCCCTGAAAGTTTTACAATCCAAGGTCCGTCTCAGACTTAACATCGCCCCTGTTCAAAGAATCTATTACACCATGCTCCGCGCTCTCTCTGTGTTCCAGCGTGCTTAATTGCCAAACGGCTCACGTGTTAATTGCACTAGTGAATCCTTCGTTCATGTAGCAAAAAATAAACTAGATGGGGAGGGGGCAGAAGTGGATGATCACTGCTGCACTATTTCCATCTGTGACATTAGTATTAGTCATTTTATTTTCAGTTTTGTATTGAATATAGATAACTAGTGTCCTTTACACCTGGTTTTAATTTGTATTAGTATTTGTTCTTTTTGGGTTGGTGGTTTTTTTTTTTTTAAACCTCATTGTCTTTCCTTGTCCTATGAGTAGTCAGTAAGTTTGCTAATTTTTCTGTTTTTTTTTTATATTTTTTTTTTATTAATGATTTGTTAGTTTTTGTTGCTTAATTTCTATTTGGTTGAATGTCTTTTTTGAAGTATTATTTTTGTTATTATTACCAATATTGTCACTGTTATTAACCTTATATATTTTCCTTTGTCTTATGTATATATCGTTTAAGTATTGTTTGGGCTTCCACTGGAGCATCTATACTTAAAACCTTATCACCTGTCATGTCTATATTGTGATGTCTAAAGTATGTTTTTAATTCTAGCCTCTGTTGATCGTATTTTCTACAGTAGATCAGGCAGTGGTCTATATCATTTTCTTCCTGACATTCTTGGCAATGTGGTTCCTCTATCATAAAGTACGCTGCAACGAGACGGAGACGCCACAGCTTTTTGTTCGATGGTATCTTTAATTCATCTCTGACCTGGCACGTCCTTTTTGGTTGTTTCAGCAGTTTGAACGCGTGTCTGCCTTTTTTACTGTTCTTCCATGTTGTCTTCCATGTTGTCTTCCATTCCTCGTTTATAGTTAGCTTCACTTGGCTCTTGATCTCCGATCTTCCCAGTCCTGCTCTTATATTGTTTTTACTTATTCTTCCATTCTTGGCGTTCTGGTCTGCCAACTCGTTACCAGCTATACCTTTTTGTGCTGTAACCCACACTAGCCTCACACTACATCCTCTGTTCCGTAGTGATGTATTAATTGCAAGAATTCTTCCTTTATGTCTTGCCGGCTAAATTTACCTGGGTGTTCTAGTGCTTGTAGTGAGTCTGTAAATATCGTAACAGCTTCTGGTAAGTTATCTTCGATTATTTCTAAACTTTTTAGAATTGCTACCATCTCTGCGGTAAAAATCGAAGCCCCTTCAGTTACACTGTAGCTCTTTTTAATTGCCCACTGTGCTATTACTACTACTGCACCTAGTTGCCCACTATCACCCTTGGATCCATCAGTGTAGACGGCCAGACTTTGTTTTGTTAGTTGATCTATGAACTTTCTGCTTATCATTTTGGCTTCCTTATCTTCTATGTTTTATTTGATCTTTTCAGTAAGTGAGTAGTCTATGATTGGTGTTTTTAGTTCCCAGGGTGGTATTGTGCTTCTACATTTATTACTATTTTTAATTGTGTTTGACAGTTCTTTGAACTGCGTTAGATCTTCTATAGTTCTCCATCCTGTTGGATATTTATTTTTATTATCATTTAATTTTTTTTAAAAATAAAGTTTTGCCTCGTTTTGGCGAGGAACGTCCCGTTCAAACCAGTCGGTTATATTAGGGCGCATCTCCAAATATAAAAGACTTGTAGTTATCACGCAACTGGACGTATCACTTAATGTTGTTGTTGTTTTGATGGGTGGAGAGCGGGCACTTAACAGCTGACCATTATTGCCTCTTCTCGTTCCATCTTGGTCTACCCTGTTCAACCTGAAAATTGGTTATAATTGGGGTATTTAGTGTCATTTTATTTACTAATTTTGTATTAAGTTTAAATGACTATTGTCTTTTGCAGTTGGTGGTTGTAATTTATGTTAGTATTTGTCATTTTATTTTCAGTTTTTTGAATTGTATATAGATAGCTATTGTCCTTGTGTACTTTGTTTTAATTTGTATTAGAGTTGTTTTTGTTTTTTTTAATCTATGGGTTTGCTAATTTTCTGGTTTTATTTTTTTTAATGAGTTGTTAGTTTTTGTTGCATAATTTCTATTTGGTTGAATGCCTTTTCTGAAGTTATATCCTTGTTCTATTTTCATATCACTTAATAGCTTCTGCTCTTTGTTATATTTATAAATGTAACGCTCTTGATGCAGTTTTTTCATTAAGCTTAATTACATAGAAGACATTTGAATTGATTTTTTATTCAAATATAAAAAATTGCAAAATTTTTTAAAATAATAGAACAGTTCTATTATTTATTATATAACAAATAATATTTTGAAATCTTATAAGCGCAGACAAATTTATACCTTAATGTTATAATAATTTTTTTAAGATACTTGTGTCCCGTATTACTAAAAAATTACTTCCCCTGACATTTGAATAATATATTTTACACTGCATTTCAATTAAGAAAGGATGAGATGGCAGTGTAAAATCAAGAACAGTCCGTAACAGGAACGTCCGTTTGTGTAACAAACACAGAGAGTCAATTGAATATCAGTGAGTTTACAAGCTTGTTGCACATGCGTTAAGTTAGAAAGCGCTGAATAGCATTCATTTTAAACTAGAGTAAACTGAATGAAATAAATAGTACTTGTTAAAAATGTATGGACGTCTTCGAGGCGTAAACTTGCAGAAGTTTCGTTATTTAGTCACTGGTGAAATAGGTAATACTAAAAAAATATTACTCAGAGCTGTTAAAAATCAGAACAACAAAAATGAAACACTCTTACTAAGGCAAAGTTTTTTTTTAATGCTATTATTGTTATTATTACCGGACAATTGCCACTAGTAGGCATACAGCGAATTTCTGTACGTAGATAACGGATCCCGTTGTACGCCCATTGAGGAATATTGGGAATATGGTGTTAGGCCCATATTTTCTTGACCATCGGCACACTAGGGGTGATGTGGTCAGCATCACGCCGGCCGCCTTAACCTTCCCATAGTTGTTCTGGTACCCAATTCGTGAGGCTGGGTCGACCCCGGCGCCGTTTGCGGTCTAAAACATCCCACCTCAACCGGGTAAGTTGAAAGAGATCGAAGAGATTTGATGATAAGCAACAAATAGCAACAGTTTTAATTGTTGTTGTGGTTGTTGTAAATAACAATTGCTGCTTAGAATTCGGAATCTTAAAAATAGCAGAGCTCAAAGCTAAGCTGTATCGTCCTTACCAACGCCCCTGTCTACACAGGCATTCATCTTTATCGTGCATCAATTACATATTATAACTTAATGATAACTGGTATTGTTAAAGTAACAGGCACTGTAATCACAACTTGTACTGTTATAACAATGGGTAACCGTGTTTACAACTGGTACTGTTATAAAAACGGGTACTGTGATCACAACTGGTACTGTTATAACAACGGGTACTGTGATCGCTATTCAGAGCCGGATTAACGTAGTAGCACAAGTAGCATATGCTACGGGCCCCGCGCCAATAAATATGTACATAATTTTTTGGTCATCTTCTAATACGAGCGTTGATGGGAAGGAGCCTCGCAATGACATGTCATTGGGCCAAAAGAGCTGGAAAGCTCGAGTGCCGCTGGTTAGAGAGAAGAAAAAACAAATACGAGCGTTAAACCAATGATCTTGTGATTTATGCCATCTTTAGCGCCTTTTCATTTGGTGTCACGAAATTGTGAGAGAAAGAGCATAAGAGGGTAACTTAGTGTGACTCTTCATTATTTTAATCTTAACTGTTTGCGGACGGAAGCCATTTAAGTGGCGTTGAAAATTTGGTCACGTTTGGACGGAAGCCACTTTTTTGGCTCTAGGCGACTGCCCCTCTAATTTTGTTTCGTTCTTTGTGAAATGAATTTGCATTAACAATAAAAACTAGAATTTAGGAAACGGAAACTTCCTGTTTTAATTGAGGTATATGGCGTGCTCGCACTCTCTTTCGATCTTGATTAAAATTTCTTTATTTGTAATTTTAGAAAACTCAAAAAATGAGCAGTAGACACAGAGATATTGGACGTAATTATGTTTCTGGAAGTGAAAAACGTAAAGCGAAGGAAGAAAAAGAAAGAAGAGATCAACTTGTGATATCAAAAACACGTAAGCTGACAGAATATTTTGATGTCTGGCCGAACAATATAGATGACTGTGAGCTTGAATATTGCATATCCAAGGGAAGTGAAAAATGTCAACATGTTGATAGTGCCTTCTTGTAGTGGTGTTGATGGTATTGTATGATGGTGTTATTACTACATGTAACTTGTATGAGGCCAGCTGTGAAGGCTCCTGAGATAAAATGTGGTTGAGAATTATCAGAAGGCCTTTCTTGCTACCACTACGACCTCACACTTAATTTTTTTTTTCTTAATGAATGTGGCTACGTAAAGTGTCTAGGGTAATGATGTGTAATGTGGTGTGTTAGTTATAAATACACCCACAGGCATTTAAGAAGACTAATAAGATTAACAAGTGTTAAAATACACTGAACTAACTCACGTGTATAAAGTTTTTGATATAATTATATTACATTTATTTGTTCTGGATCAAGTTTTATTTTGACCAGAACTTGTTTTAAAAGAAGGATTGAAAATTTATGAAAATTATGCATGGAATGTTACATAATAAATACAAAAGTGTACATATTTAAGTACTAGAATAGTTAGTTTTATTCAAATGTTCTGGTAGTCAGCTACTAGGGAGGATATTTATTGTCTGTGCTGTTGGGGTGGTCTCATCACACCTGTCTATATTGACTACACCGTGTCCAGAAACTGGTGGGAATTTTTATGGGGATATTAGTCACTACCAATAGTTGGTGAATGTCCAGCAGACCAGAGGCTCACTCATCTTTTTGTAGCTCTGGTGCTGAAAACTTGCGGTCCCACCTCTCCGTGCTGGCGGACAATAATGGTGGTCTCTGTCACAAGAACTGCACAGATACACTCGAGTAAAGTCACCCACCGGATAGACTCTGCTTTGTTGTCGATAGAAAACTCACAGCTCTGCAATCAAAGTATGGGCTATGTGTCAAAATCTATTCTATACCCACGTCTGGACACCACACTGACACAACAACCACATCATACAGACAGGTCAGATCTCTCTGACCAAACAGCACAGTTACCATGGTGGGTTTACCTCAGATAGATCCTCCCAGACTATAGATTCTGAAAATATTTATTAGTTGTTGGCCCTAAAAGAAGATAGGTAATCTGTTTCAACGCTTGATTTATTTTGCACAATCCTTGCTGTAGTTTATGTACCTTGTTGGTCCCTAGACCCTGACTTGGGCGGGGGGTCTAGAGCAAAATCCCTACTGGTTTGTAAGGCTATATTATGATATGGCAGTATCAAATCACTCGAACATGAAACAATATTCAAAATATATAAAGAAATAATTTCAATCTTACCAGATTAAGAATACATAACACAGAATTGCTAGCAAAACTCAGCTGAGCTGCTGGCTATAGTATGGCGTCCCTAAATTTATTCACTGTCTTTCATATGGGAACACACCACACTTTAAAATCTGTGTCTAACACTGAACAATTATTGAAGAATGACCCCAAATGCGCTCTGAGCGCTAATGATATGATTGTCTGTGGCCAATCACTGCCAAGGTTTATTTTTAATTTCAAATTTCTACACTAAAGTCATTTCAGTCATGCTTCAGTCAAGTATGGATGGTTATCTGTTAGTCTGTCCGTCTCTACTTGTGTTTCTAAAAAAAATGTGCTTGATTTTTGAAGCAACCTTTCTCTCCCCTTAAAATTTTGTCGTAAAAAGTTATATTTAGACACAGCTACCGCTCAAAACCCCTCTCCTCCATAATAAGTAACTTTGAACACCTGTTCCCAAGGTCGTGTTTTTGTATGCAAATTGTGACACTTTTAGATTCAATATAGTCTAGCGATGATGTGAACTACACTGTCTTTTGTCATTATCTTCAATATTATCTATCCGTTTGTAAAATTAAGATCATATTAGTTCACTGCTCAGAATAGGCCATCCGGCCAGCTAATTTTTATATTCCTAACATTAATATTAAGAAAATTTACTTTTTAAATTTTTGTAATTTTCCTACCATCCGCGTTCTGCCGCTCAATTCAAATCAAAATCTTAGTATCGCAAAAGCGTCCATTTCCGTACCTCGTGTCAATTTGGGGGACGTGAATTTTTTACTTTCCTCCATCCCCCCCAATTGCGTCTCCTTAGCCTTGCTACGCAATCTTTCCAGTCATATTTTTCCTTTTTGATCCTCCGTTCCCCTCCTGTCTAGCAAGGCAAAATTTATAGAGGATGATGACCCGCGGTCTAGGCGATCATGTACATCAGCAGCTTACGCATTATGTTTTTTATCCTTAAATGTTATCTTTGGAGTATTTTACCGTTGTATCTCGGTCAATTTCACTACACATCTCCCCACTTGAAAACATGCCTATGGCAAGTTCCAAAACCAGCGATACACATAGGTAAAATTACTCCTCACGTCTGCCACTACTCTAATTTTGATCACAGGGGTGCCGACTGAGGAAATCTGCACCGACATTCAATTTGCCTGGGATATATTGGATACTGAACTGATATGGTTGAAGCAATAAAGACCACCTCAGCAATCTTGCGTTTTCATGCTTAGCCTGAGACAAGAACACGAGAGGCTGATGATCCGTCTCCACCACAAAAGTCCTACCATACAGATAGATTTGAAACTTCTTTATTGCCCAGATTAATGCTAAACATTCTTTTTCGCTTGTGGAGTATCCTTGTTCCGCCTTATTCAATTTGCGGCTTGCATAAGCGACTGGTTTCAGTTCCCCATCAGGTGAAGATGATCTTTGCAACAAAGCCCCTCCAAGTCCTACATTACTGGCATCGGTTCTTAAGACAAAGTCCTGTGTCAAATCAGGCAGTTTGAGAATAGGCTTGCTAGTGAGTTTTTCCTTTAACTCTTGGAACGCTAATTCACATTGTGCAGTCCAAATAATTTTATCTGGAAGTCCCTTGCGAGTCAGATCAGTCAGAGGAGCACAAATGGCGTTAAAATTTTTGATGTATTTCTGATAAAATCCGCATAACGACACGAATGATCGCACGTCCTTTTTGGTTTGCGGCCTAGGTGCTCTCTGCAGTTTTTCCAAGTTCTTAGGATCAGGGGTCATATTACCCTGATATACAGTGTGCCCCAAGAATTCCAACTCTTTGCATCCAATACAACATTTTGTTGGCCTAGCAGTTAAGTTCGCCTCCCGAAGTCTATCAAACAACATCTCCAGAGCTTCAATGTGTTCTTCAAATGTCTCTGTGGCGACGAGTATATCATCCATGAAATTCGTGATACATGGGTTATTCAGGGGGTCCAACAATTTTCGCATCATCCTTGAAAACACACTCGGAGCATTTTTCAGTCCGAATGGTAGCATATTGAATTCATAATGTCCATCCGAAGTGCTAAAAGCCAAATAAGGTCTCACTTCAGGCTTCACTGGGATCTGGTAATAGCCTTTACTAAGATCCACTTTTGAAAAGTATTTTGCCTTGTTCAGTCTGGCAAATAACTGTTTTGTGTCTGGTAATGGATCCACTTGTCCTTCTGTGACAGCATTCAGTTTCCTGTAATCTATGCACAGTCTGTGTTCCCCAGACGGTTTCCTCAACAAAACGACACTAGAACTAAAAGATGATTCACTGTGCGAAATAATCCCCTCCTTCAATAAATAATCTATTTCTTCCTTTAATGCCTTCTCCTTCGCGAACGGAATAGAATAGGCTCTCATACAGATTGGGTTTGAGTCTACCAGTTTCATGTCATACTGTAGCAAATTTGTATGGCCTGGTTTATCTGTTAATACATCTGTATGTTCCTCCAGAACTTGTTGAACTCTCTCCCTCTGATTTTTAGTCAGGTGCTTACTGACTTTTACCTGTGCTGCGGTTTCACAAGGATGTAATGGGTATTCATGTGAGGTGAGTGGTTCCTTTTGCATCTGGGTTGCAATAGCTAAGGTCAATAAGGGGGTGCTTTCCTGGAGTGGTCTGTCCAGATACTTCTTTAACAGGTTTACATGATAAACTTTTTCCTTCCCCTTTTTGTCAATTTTATAGTTTGTTCTAGACACCTTCTCTAGAACCGTATATGGACCTTGCCAACCAATTTGTAATTTATTCTGGCTTCCCGGTAGTAGAAGCAGCACCTTCTCTCCGACTGCCAGTTCCCTGTCCTTTGCCTTCCTATTAAAATATGCTGCATGTTTCTTCCTGGCTTGTTTCAAATTATCATTTGCCAGTTTCCATCCAGCTTTCAAACGAGTGGTCAGTTCGTTCACGTATTGATACGATGAGGTAACAGTCTCTTCCGCCTTCTCATCTGTCCAGGTCCTTAATAGAGTTACTTCTGGATCTTTAATTTACCATACTTATTTTTCATGGAACCCATCGGGTCCCGTCCCTTAGAAGCTCTATAATGAGGACTTTTCTTCCTAGAATCATCACTCACAAATCGACCACTACCAATTTTTCTCTGGGGTTTGTCTCCCCACTTAAGATTGTGTATGAGAGATCTTCGCTCTCTTGTCTGTTCTTCCAGTTTATATAAGTCTGACCGAGGGATTGTCATCCTATCCTGGGTAAAATTTCTTCTTTGTACTCTTCGCATAGTGGCCATGTTAATCCATTCAAGTGAAGACTGGGTGTGAAAAGGGGGCTCCCATTCCACTTTGTCTACCCGTGTATAATTAGTTTTCCTTTCAGGCCTAAAGTTGCCCCGTGGCGGTTCTAGGTCCTGCACATATTTTCCCTTTGTGGGTGTTCCCTCATGAAATACGCCACATGCTTCTACAAAGTTTTCAACATCGACATTTACGTCGGGCCAATAGTATTTTAGAGCAATCTTTTGGCAGATGGTACCGACTTTCTCATGGTCACCATCTTTTCCAACATGTAAGCTCCTTATCAAATTTGCCCTATATCTCTTGGGAAGAACTAACTGTCCGTGACCAGTGAATCTAGTTCCTGTCTTCCTGTATAATAATCCATTCTTCATGAAATATTCCCCCTTGCTCGGAGGTGTGTGGCATTTGGGCAATTTTTTAAAACAGGGCTTGAGTGTCCTATCCTCAGCCTGCGCCTTCCTCATCTCCTCTGGATGAGCATTTATAGGTTCACCTTCTTCCTCCTTCTTCTGTGACCTGGTCTGCACTGTCGCCATGATCACAGGTTTCTCGGGATTCCCCAAGAAGACGTATCTACACCCCAATATCAGAGGGTAGATTGGTTCATCTATCACTGCTGCTCTGATTTCTCCTTCCACATAGCGAGTTTTCACCGTTATCCTTGCGATGGGAAGTGTCATGAGTGGTATGTCCTTAGTCGCCCCTTGTATTTCCACTGTTTCTGTGGTATACTGACTTGGGTCCACTAGGCTAGACTTCACAACTGAATCATAATCCAAACCTGTATCATAAAGGCACCTTATGGTGACCCCATTACAAATAACATCTTCACAAACTGGGGGGTGATAAGGTTCCTGTTGTCCCTTAGGATTAACCTTTAATCTTTGCGTCCCCGACTTCATTGCAGCAATGTTTGAAGGTTTCCTTCTACAAAATTCGGTGTTATGGTTATCCTTCTTGCACCATTTGCACCATCTTTTTCCTTGGTTCAACGGTTTTCTTTCATTGAACTTTTGGTCATTGAACTGTGAGTTTCTGTCGCGACAGTCATTTCTTGGCCGCTCAAAATTTGTCCTACCCTTATTTCCCTGCTCTCTATTATCAAATTTATTAAATTGCTGTGGAGCTTTAAAATTGTCTATGTGCTTCTTCTTAGCACCACTTACCTCTGCCTGAGCTGCCTGATACCTCTCAGCAACATTTAAAATTTCCCCCAACTTCTCTGCACCCTGTTCCATGAGAAATTTTCTCATGTCTGGAGCCATGGACTCTCTCAATTGCTCAATCATGATCATTTCTTTAAGATCTTGGGTCTTCCCCAGAGCCGTCCATTTCTCCAAATAGGTTTCTAGTCTGGCAGAGAATTGGTGGTATGTCTCCCCAGACAACAGTTTGGCATTTCTAAATCTCTTACGATAAAATTCACCATTCTTCTCGTACCTTAATAACAAAGCCTGCTTTAACATGTCATAATTGTCTTGGTCTTCTCTGTTCATTTTGGCAAATACTTCATAAGAAGCACCCCTCAATCCCTGTGATAGCTTTAAACTCCACCTCTCTCTCTCTAACCCATATGTAGTAGCTAATAACTCAAAACGTCCCAGGTACCCCTCTATGTCATCGTCTTTCTCAACAAAATGGTCTAAATGAAACCCCATAGCTGAGTTTGAGGCTCCCATACTGGGCGTAGCATCTGAGGCAAAAGGGCTGGCACCATTTTCAGGGGCCGGGCCTTGTAATTCCAGCTCCCTTAGTCGTAATTCGTGCTCCCTCTGCAACCTTCTATCTTCTGCTTCCCTTTCGGCAGTCAACCTTTTTTCCTCTGCCTCCCTTTCGGCCTTTTTATCTTCTGCCTCCCTTTCGGCCTTTTTATCTTCTGCCTCCCTTTCGGCCTTTTTATCTTCTGCCTCCCTTTGCTGTCGTTTTTCTTCTGCCTCAATCTGCAGCCTCTTAATTTCTCTATCAGCCTCAATTTGTAATCTCTTTTCTTCAGCTAACCTGTCAGCCTCTAATTTTCTTTCAGCCTCTTTTTCTAATCTCCTTTCTTCCCGTTCAATATATTTATCACATTCAGTCGTTACGTATTGAATTAAAATTTGACCATCCATCCCCATCTCCTTCGCAGTGAGCACAGCAGCTGATCTAAACTTTGCTAGCTCTGCCATACTTTTTGGACAATATAATAATATACAAGATAAATCTCTAACCAGTAAATACACTAAGTACTTCTAATTACTATATGACTATAGTCTAACTAATTCTAACTAACCAGTTAACTAATTAATTATTACTGGCTGTGAAGATTCACCAACTTTTATCTGCAGGGACACTTTTAATTTTAAAGGAAATTTTACAATTTATTTCCCTACTTTTATTTCTCCCACCAGGAGATCCTAATTTTACTGTTGGGCTAATTATCCCTGGACAAGACCCCAATTTATGTAGTGGTATTGATGGTATTGTATGATGGTGTTATTACTACCTGTAACTTGTATGAGGCCAGCTGTGAAGGCTCCTGAGATAAAATGTAGTTGAGAATTATCAGAAGGCCTTTCTTGCTACCACTACGACCTCACACTTAATTTTTTTTTTTTCTTAATGAATGTGGCTACGTAAAGTGTCTAGGGTAATGATGTGTAATGTGGTGTGTTAGTTATAAATACACCCACAGACATTTAAGAAGACTAATAAGATTAACAAGTGTTAAAATACACTGAACTAACTCACGTGTATAAAGTTTTTGATATAATTATATTACATTTATTTGTTCTGGATCAAGTTTTATTTTGACCAGAACTTGTTTTAAAAGAAGGATTGAAAATTTATGAAAATTATGCATGGAATGTTACATAATAAATACAAAAGTGTACATATTTAAGTACTAGAATAGTTAGTTTTATTCAAATGTTCTGGTAGTCAGCTACTAGGGAGGATATTTATTGTCTGTGCTGTTGGGGTGGTCTCATCACACCTGTCTATATTGACTACACCGTGTCCAGAAACTGGTGGGAATTTTTATGGGGATATTAGTCACTACCAATAGTTGGTGAATGTCCAGCAGACCAGAGGCTCACTCATCTTTTTGTAGCTCTGGTGCTGAAAACTTGCGGTCCCACCTCTCCGTGCTGGCGGACAATAATGGTGGTCTCTGTCACAAGAACTGCACAGATACACTCGAGTAAAGTCACCCACCGGATAGACTCTGCTTTGTTGTCGATAGAAAACTCACAGCTCTGCAATCAAAGTATGGGCTATGTGTCAAAATCTATTCTATACCCACGTCTGGACACCACACTGACACAACAACCACATCATACAGACAGGTCAGATCTCTCTGACCAAACAGCACAGTTACCATGGTGGGTTTACCTCAGATAGATCCTCCCAGACTATAGATTCTGAAAAATATTTATTAGTTGTTGGCCCTAAAAGAAGATAGGTAATCTGTTTCAACGCTTGATTTATTTTGCACAATCCTTGCTGTAGTTTATGTACCTTGTTGGTCCCTAGACCCTGACTTGGGCGGGGGGTCTAGAGCAAAATCCCTACTGGTTTGTAAGGCTATATTATGATATGGCAGTATCAAATCACTCGAACATGAAACAATATTCAAAATATATAAAGAAATAATTTCAATCTTACCAGATTAAGAATACATAACACAGAATTGCTAGCAAAACTCAGCTGAGCTGCTGGCTATAGTATGGCGTCCCTAAATTTATTCACTGTCTTTCATATGGGAACACACCACACTTTAAAATCTGTGTCTAACACTGAACAATTATTGAAGAATGACCCCAAATGCGCTCTGAGCGCTAATGATATGATTGTCTGTGGCCAATCACTGCCAAGGTTTATTTTTAATTTCAAATTTCTACACTAAAGTCATTTCAGTCATGCTTCAGTCAAGTATGGATGGTTATCTGTTAGTCTGTCCGTCTCTACTTGTGTTTCTAAAAAAAATGTGCTTGATTTTTGAAGCAACCTTTCTCTCCCCTTAAAATTTTGTCGTAAAAAGTTATATTTAGACACAGCTACCGCTCAAAACCCCTCTCCTCCATAATAAGTAACTTTGAACACCTGTTCCCAAGGTCGTGTTTTTGTGTGCAAATTGTGACACTTTTAGATTCAATATAGTCTAGCGATGATGTGAACTACACTGTCTTTTGTCATTATCTTCAATATTATCTATCCGTTTGTAAAATTAAGATCATATTAGTTCACTGCTCAGAATAGGCCATCCGGCCAGCTAATTTTTATATTCCTAACATTAATATTAAGAAAATTTACTTTTTAAATTTTTGTAATTTTCCTACCATCCGCGTTCTGCCGCTCAATTCAAATCAAAATCTTAGTATCGCAAAAGCGTCCATTTCCGTACCTCGTGTCAATTTGGGGGACGTGAATTTTTTACTTTCCTCCATCCCCCCCAATTGCGTCTCCTTAGCCTTGCTACGCAATCTTTCCAGTCATATTTTTTCCTTTTTGATCCTCCGTTCCCCTCCTGTCTAGCAAGGCAAAATTTATAGAGGATGATGACCCGCGGTCTAGGCGATCATGTACATCAGCAGCTTACGCATTATGTTTTTTATCCTTAAATGTTATCTTTGGAGTATTTTACCGTTGTATCTCGGTCAATTTCACTACACTTCTCTTCATCCGTGCGATTGTATGACACTGAAAAGAAAACTCGATACTGTCAGAAGTTCTATTTTACACATATTCATAAACTTACAAACAAGCAACATGCAAGAAAATGGTTATGCTATTCAGAAAGTAAAGGGCGCCTATTCTGTTTCCCATGCAAGCTTATGAGTTCAGAATGTTCATCAAAGTTTACTGTGGAAGGGTTTAATGACTGGAAAAATGCAAGCAATCTGTTGCGTCGACATGAAGAAAGCTCCTCACATAGACAAGCTTTAATTTCACTGTTGATGCGTAAAAACAAAGGTGAACGTGTCGATTCCCATCTTGTGAAACAAATGGACATTCAAGAAAAGTATTGGCACAAACTTCTAGAGCGAATAATGGAAGTTGTGAAGTTTTTAGCAGAACGAGGCCTTTCATTTCGTAGCAGTGATGAAATTGTTGGGTACCTTTATAACGGGAATTACTTAGGGTTGTTAGAATTACTGGCCAAGTTTGACCCTTTTCTGGCAGAGCATATAAGTACTCATGCAAACACAGGATTTGGACATACATCATATCTATCTAAAACAACGTGTGAGGAATTCATCAATCTGATTGGATCCAGCATACTGGATCACATTCTTTGTGAAGTGAAGAAATACAAGTATTATTCCGTTTCATTGGATTCTACTCCAGATATATCTAATATGGACCATCTGACTTTGACTCTGCGCTATGTTTTGCCATCTGGACCAGTTGAAAGAGTTGTGACATTTTTGGATATGGAAGGCCATAGTGCTGAACAGCTTACTAAAAGTCTACTTAATTTTTTAAAGGCAAATGACATTGATATTAAAGACTGCCGTGGTCAAAGTTATGACGACGCCAGCAACATGAGTGGCAAGTTTATAGGATTACAAGCACGAATTAATTGATAATGATAATTACTATGCAAATTAAAAATGTATGTGGTCAAATATGTTTGTGTTGTTTTATTGTTTTTTTTTAAATATAGGGCCCCTTTCTTAACATATGCTACAGGCCCCGCACTAGCTTAATCCGGCCCTGTCGCTATTGGTACTGTTATAACAACTGGTACTGTAATCACAACTGGTACTGTAATCACAACAGGTACTGTAATCACAACTGATACTGTTGTCACTGGTTGCCTCCCCTTTGCTCTACAGTGATGGTCCAACAGTGGCAAAACCTAGAGTATATAATGTGGGTTTTCAAAGGTATCTATCTTCGCACAAGAGTACTCTTGGCAGAGATGCAAATAGAAGGATGATGATGCTTCTACCTCGAGGTAGTGTTCATAAGATAATTCAGAAACCAAGAACAATGCTGAATTGGACTGAGCAATTGTTAACTTTGTATCTGACCGACACCTTTAATAAAAAATAATTATGTATTTTATCTCGTTTAAGCCCCCAACTGATTTCATTAGTGAAATCTTAATTTAGGAGCTCTGTTTTAAGTGTATTTAAAGCGACTGAGACATACGGGTGCAGTACACTCAAAAGGATTAAAGCAACTATAAATGTTTATATATACAAATAACAAATTTAATAATCAATTATATTTAACAGTGTGACATGAATAATTCTCTTTTAAAAGAAGAGGGAGTAATCAAGAAGCTAGTCCAGTGTCTTCAAGAACCGTCTGATGATGGTGTGTAGCGTTGACAGCAGGCCACTTATACCGCAAACTTTGTTCCATAGATAGTGCCCTCAACTGGTACCATCGACTAGTATAATGAAAGAAGAAAAACAAATACCCTCTCGAGTATTGGGTTTCCTGACACGCAATCGCGTCCCCCCCCCTCCTTTTTTCATTCCACCATCCCATCTACCTCAGAACTGTACTCTTTCTGAGCATTAATATAAATCCCACTGAGCGGAAAACATTCATTACATTTATATTGAATATTTTTACATTTCCGCTGGTTGAAAAGGTGAATAATATAATTATTAAGTACATCAGGTCTATCATCATCCACTCCCTGCTCCATATAGATTTTGGGACTACCTCTGCTTTTGGTTCTCTATGAGAAACCCGCATAAAGCAGTCACCAGCTCTTGCAGTGGTGATTCATGAAACCATCATTCTGTATGCTGAGGTTGCCAGCCTCGTATGACTTGGACATCCATTAGCAATTTTCACATGTTAATAAATGCAAAATACAGAATTTTAAAATGTACAACACACTCTAAAATCTCTTTAGAAATACTGACTCCTGGCTCAGAGCAATAGTTAAGGCAACTTGTTTAAGATGCCTCTTACATGTGGTCTGGGGTATTACTTTACACTAGGCTCCCACTTCTGACTTTGTGTGTCAGATTCCTAGGATTCTAGCTTATCGTGTTAATGTAGGTAGAGTGTCGTGGTTGAGTAAAGTGTAGAGTATTTGTCGAGTTGGACAATAGTAGTGAAATCGACAAGGGATAGTGGACTGACAGAGTTATAGATTACACACACAGAAAGGTGTAAATAGGAGATGGACTTGAGACACCCTGGAAGAAGATTTATCAAAGTGATCTCTCTCTCCAAGCCTCAACTCACTTTTACTGTCTAAGCACCTCCTGCTCTCACTCTTTTCTCTTATCAAACATAGAGATTATAGTAAAGAGCTAAAACAAGTTAATTATGGATGAAAAGGGTCGGGAACAGCGCGTTAATAAATGTGTAAACTTTATTAAAGAAGAAAAGCATGTAATTAATGCATATCATCATATACAGCATAAATTACTTCAATAATCAAAATATTCATCAATAACCCTCAATAATGCAAATACACACCCACAAACACACACACCACCAACACTCATAAAACCTGTAGAACACAGATAAATGACATAACTGTCTGACAGTCTGTCCGTTTTTTTGTGGGACCAAGTACAATGCTTCCGACAGTGTCTTTTACGTAAAAATATACTCCATGGTGGATGGACTTGACCTGTATAAATCCACTGTAGTCGCTATTGTTGGTGGCACCCCTGATTTCGCGATGGGGACTGGAAGACTGTCTATCTCCTGCTGACCAAATAAACGAATTGAGCTACAGTCCGTCCGCTTTTGTGGGACCAAATGGAATAGCTCCAATGTCTTTACGTAAAAATATACTCCATGGGTGATGGAATTGACCTGTAAATCCAATGTAGCCGCTATCTTTGGTGACCCCAAATTGCGTGAGGGGCTGGAACTCTGTATTTACCTCTGGCCGCTTCTAAGTGCGAAGTTCTACATAAACCCAGATATACACCAGGCGAAGTCACTTGAGGACAGAGAGTCCCAGGCGCGCTTATCCGGCGCTAGGCTCTACTTGGCTGTAAATCCTGTTTAAACTGGTTTGGCTGTGGTTTGCTGAGTGCCCCGTTTAGGCACACACAAAGTCGGGTGATATCAGATTCTGCTATAGACATGCAGGGCGGTTTTGATATTCTGGAAGCCGCAACGCTCTGACTGGTAATCCAATAGGCGAGTAGAGAACTACTACTGCATTTGATGATTCAGATTTAGCTTTGGCTCGTTGCACTGCCTGAGCGTAACTTGGCGTTGACGAAAGGGTTTAGGTTCAGGAACGGGGTTGACGACTCGTGACGCTAGCGGTATTCAGAAATCCTCTAGATCGAAGAGAATATGACGTTCTTCGCCTGACTGGAGTCTGCTCTAGCGATTCGGTCTCCCTGAAACTGAGACCCAAATAAGACATCCTTTACCTTAAGCAACAGCAAAATCAATCTAATGTTTTATAACCTAGTCATGCTCCGCTCCTTCCATTCTATCAATTATAGCATGTGCCCGCATAGACTTAATATCTTTTGTACACCCATGTAACTGTCATTAAATGTTCTGACAGCAAAATCTACTCCTCTTCTCCCAATCTCAACATACAGGAAACCTAACCTTTAGTTACAGTTAAATGAATATGCTTATTCATCTTACAACATTAAATGAATTTACATAAACAGATTACAGCATTTGACATTACACAAATAAATCATATCTCCCTTTGGGGAAATATATTAATATTCCACAACATGAGTACAAAGAAAATGCAATGTTCTTGCTATAAAAATACAGTTGTGGCTAAATCATAAGATATAATTATATCTATGCCTGGTGACTGCTTTCAGTGAAAGTTATAGACTAGTGCCTAGCCACACAAGTAAGCATAAAATGATTCTCCCTTGCCACTTGAAATATCTATCCAAAAGGGATAAGTGACTATCTCCTATAATCCAGAGTTATTACCTGCATCTCACTATTCAGTTTTTAAGTGAACAATCCACACCTGACATTATCTTACAGAAATGACAGTTAATTTAGCCTATTCTTAACCCATGATAAGCATCTGTGGACTGATTCTGCCTAGTATCTGTTATTATAAGTTTAACATTTAACCCATGATAAACCGTAACAGTTTAAGCACCACTTAACTAAGGCCGTAGACAGCGCTACATTATCACTGACTAAAATTACTAGGAGAAGTCCTCAGAAATGAATTCACTTTCCTAACAGATATATGTAAAAGCTAACATGAATATATCATATTATAATAAGATATGTCAACTCACCCCGAAAATTGACTAGAGATAGGCCTTAACATTTAGTTCTGTTGTTAAAGTGCCTTAATTCTCACGATGGTCCATCTCGGGCAGGAAATATTCACGAATGTCTTTGTCTTATTAAACCCATCTACTCTTATAGATTACAAAGGACGCTCCCCCCGGACACCTGGCTTGCATATTTCTACAGATGTATCGGCGTAATGCGTAATCAAGAGAGTAAGACAAAGGTTATACTAGAGACATCAGAAGTCAACAACCGCAAGAAAGTTCCTTCAGGTAGAGAAATGCATAATATTATGAGAGCTAATGCGTTCCAAGGGGCAAAAACCCAGAGACTGACCGCGATAGTTATCTCCCCCTGAAACAGATCAAACTCGTTACCCAGGCCTCAAAGGGTACCGGTAGGGTTTGAGAAGGAGAAAATGAAAGAAAATAAGAATACAAAATGTCTAGGAAAACAGAACATTAAAATGGCAAAATAAATTATCTGTCTACGTGACATAGAGTTTTTCTGGGATATAAGTCCACAAGATGCTCAAACAAGGTAAATTCCGATAATGGAATTCTGATCCTATTCCTTACTCTGGCTAGCTGGTTGTCTTCTTGGCGAGGTGAATTTCACAGTGCTCTAAACAGCGAAAGTGTCAGATTATATTGCAACTTTTGTCCGATGCACGTGGTTGTTACAATCTGACCAGGCTCCAATCATAAGTGTTGTGTATAACATCTAAAATTGCACAGCCAATTGTATTCAAACATGCGTGCCATGCTAACTTCCTCGTGGAATTTTCTGCAAGACTCATGCGTTTGTAAATTTCAAACGGTCATTTTTCGTATAAGGAGTTCGTATTTCCATCAATTCTTGGCAATGATTACCACTACAACATCTTACATTATCACAAATAATGTCTTCGTAACAATTCTGTCCAGAAGCGATTACAACATTTCCGTTGTCTTCAGATGCGTGTCTACAGTATGTCACTGCCTGGATAATTTACTGCCCTGTACCTTTGCAAACAAATATTCATCGTGTGACAAGCTGAGTTGTGTTCTCTCCATGAGAGAAATTAGGAAATCACAATAGCCATATCAGCGCTAAATAAACTTTGCTGGGACGAGCTTCGAGGTACTCCGGCTCTCCCAGGTTTGGTACACGAGAATTTTACCAACATGACTGTCGGTCAATATTACATCAGCTGTCTACTCTCTCAGCAGGGATGGTCAGGTAAACAGATATGACGAATTATTACAGAAAGAAGTATAAACAAAAACTGGAAAATACCAATACTGCCGGAGAAGAAAAAATAACGAACCAAATTATGTGACAACTTTTATAACAACGGGTACTGTGATAATAATTGGTACTGTGATAACAACTGGTACTGTTATAACAACGGCAACTGTAATCACAACTGGTACTGTTATAACAACGGCAACTGTAATCACAACTGGTACTGTAATAAACAACGGGTACTGTGATAATAACTAGTAATGATATAATAACGGGTACTGTAATCACAACTGGTACTGTTGTAACAACGGGTAATGTAATCACAACTGGTACTGTTGTAACAACGGGTAATGTAATCACAACTGGTACTGTTATAACAACGAGTACTGTGATAACAATTGGTACTGTTATAACAACGAGTACTGTGATCGCAACTGGTACTGTTATAACAACCAGTTCTGTAATCACAACTGGTACTGTTATAACAACAGGTAAAGTAATCGCAACTCGTATTGTCATAGCAACAGGTAATGTAATCACAACTGGTTCTGTTATAACAACGGGCGCTGTAATCACAGCTGGTACTGTTATAACAACGGGTACTGTAATCACAACTCGTACTGGTATAACAACGGGTACTGTAGTCACAACTGGTACTGTTATAACAACGGGTACTGTAATCACAACTGGTACTGGTATAACAACGGGTAATGTAATACGAACTGGTACTGGCATAACAAACGCCGTGTTCCTACAAGTTTTGTAACATACTTCGGTGGGGTATTCCAGAACAACTAATGTGATGTGTTGATCAATTAAGTGTTTCAACATTTGGAGGTTGTGCGCAACCCATCATCTCACCTTTCAGTTCTGTAGCTGGTCCCCCTTGCAGGAAGCCTGCACCAAAGCATTCATGTGTTCTTGCAGATGTTGTTTTTGTAGCATTATGTTTTACATCAGGAGGTTGCAAGCCACATGCCCAACCTCATTTTACTCGCCTCTTACGACATGCTTAAAGGAAGCAGTAGTTCTATTCTCTCCGTGTCTCTTCGGAGATCTCCCGGAACTTTACGGGGACATGCGCATGTCTCATAGAAGCTATATTTTCTAAACTGGTCAAGACATGATATCATTAAATTAAACATGATTAAAAGATCCGCTCAATGTGTGGGATTGTTGTTGTTGTTGTTTAACTAGGGCTGCTAAGCTTCTTGCTCTTTTGCAGCCAATACCAAGTTGAAGACTCCTTAGTATTATTTACACTGTAGATCTAGGCTTTTCCTGTGGCTTTTCTGCCAGTGCGAAACATGTTGAGTTGAAGTCATGAGCTCCAGTTTCTCCAGCTTGGTTTGCATAAAAAGGATCGTCACATCTGGTTCCAAGCTAGGAGTAAGAAGTGCGAGACATACTGTGCATTCTCCACCATCCAAGGGGTCCACAGTAAGATCCTTCTGCTTGCAGTCAACCAAGTCAAAGCCAAAGAAGTAAGCCTGGGGCTCAAGTGACTTCTCCAAGCTTAGTGAGCATTGCTCGGTTCTCACCACAGGGGGAATCCATGTAAATGTGTGTATGATTTCAAGAGTCATTGGGGATGTAATTAGCCTCACAGACATAGGTTCACTTCCACGTTCGTATATTGTAGCATTGTGCATAGCTGATGGTCATATAAGGATGACTCCATATATGCCTCCATGTATAAAATGTGGGATTAACAGATCAATTTGAATGTAACGGATTGGAACAGTTTATTTAAATGGTTTCAGATTTCATACTGCAACAAACCTGTTAGAAGTAGCACTTCCGCAATTTTGGCGCGGTCTCAAAGAAAAATGTACACAATTATTGAGGGAAAAATACTATTAAAATTCTCCTCCCTTTTTCAGCAACATATCTTAGTGAGTTAGAATTTTCATTATACGCTTTAATCAAACCAAAACAGATTGAATGCAGAAGCAGGCAAGCGAATCAGTCATTTTTCTGCTGAGCCGGACATTAAAGAGTTTTGCAACAACGTTGGAGCCGCGCTAGCGTAGTGGTTACAACACCGCTCTGGCGACCGGGTGATTCAGGATCAAACCCGGGCGACGGCATTTGAGGATTTTTCGTCGACCGGGATTTGGACTGGATTAACTCGAGACCTGGCGAGGACATTTGAAGGAGTGTCGTCGACCAGGGACTGGCGGCTCCTGAGCCGACCCAGCTCTAATGGGTACCTCCGAAAACGGCGAGTATATGCCTGAATGGCGAGGGACACTTGTCTCTGTACAAGAAAATAGGATACTCACGTAAAAATCAATGTCAGGTTAGACATTAAAAAATAATAACCTGAGATTTCGCCTCGAGTATTAGCGGGCGTACGGAAAAAAAACAACAACAACAACAACGTGAGACAATGACAATAAAACCCCCCCCCCCCCCCACACACACACACACCCACACACACCCACACACACACACACACACACACTTATATATAAAATCGAAAATATGTTTTTGTCTGTTGCCTTATAATTGGAGACCAGCAGAACAGATTTTGATGCGGTATCCAGCGTATTGGGCATTTCTCTGGGAAGGTTTTAAGCTATATATCGTCATGGTACGACATCACTCCATTCATTCTTATCTTACGGGACAAGGGACATAACAAGTTTACCTTTTGTTTGGTTAACACCCTTTGCTCACAAACACTATAATTTGTAAATTTATCATTTTTTCGTTACGTTAAAAAATACATTACTTTCTGTTATGTAAGTTTTTTAAGCAATAATCTTTTATCAGAAAACTTTGAATAATTTTTAGTTATTTAAAGTTGTTACTTAAATTTATAATGCATTGTAATTATTATGCAAAGTTTGTAAGTTGGGATTCTTGACAAGGGAGGTTTTATTAATTCTTAGCTGTGTAGAGTTGTTACCAATCACATGCACAACTCAGTACAGTATATCTAATTTTCGTTTACTGTCGACGCAGAAGCGCATACTAACATGTTTCATTCTGTATATATCTAATTAAGTGTTCCATTCGTCAGTGGAACACTAAACAGACCGCAACATCTTTTATAAAAGAAAAAGGTCATTATTGGATATAGTATCTGTTCTTATCATTCACGGATTTGACCTGTTTTTAACTTTTCGCGGATTTCAACTGTTTTTATATTTTCACGGATTTACCTGCTCACCATTTTCAACACCAGTTTCAGTAATATGGAGTCTAACAAGATCACCACCACTTTTCTTCTGAAATCGGAAGCGTTGGAAGGAGGGAGCTTTCATCGACCCGGAACCGTGGTACTCACGGTTTCTGGCCCCCAAGCGGCAGCAAAAGCATCACCATCCTTCCTCACCAGCGTACTAGTCGGCCCGGCTGGTGTCCCGACCAACGGTATCGATTCGCTCTACCGTTTTGAGAATCCTGTCAGATGGTATCTAAAGAAGCTTAATCATTTCCACATGAGCTGTATCTTCGCAGGATACTCAGGATCAAGTGGCATGATCATCATCATCATGTGACGTATTCTTTCCAGAACGTTGTCTCCATTACAGCTGCTCTGAACGCATCACGATTCTGGGCAAGTCGACCTGCATCAGCCAAAGACAAGTTCAGACTCTCTGTGATGTCCTGGGTCCACCGTCGTCTAGGTCGACCCCTTCCCCTTTTTCCAGGGACCATGTCTTCCATCACTGTTTTTTCCAGACTATTATGTCTTTTTATATGACCGAAAAATTTCAGCTTCCTTATTGCGATGGTATTTAGGAGCCAATGTTCCTGTACGTTTAGTGAGTGCAGTACTTCTCTGTTGGTCTTTTTTTCTGTCCAGGGTATTCTCAACATCCTTCTGTAGCATTTCATTTTGAATGATGTAATCTTTTTTGCAACTGTTTTATTGAGTGTCCAAGTCTCGCAGCCGTATGTTGCTACTGGGAATATACATGCTCTGATCAGTTGTAACTTTGTTTCTTTGCTTGTGCCTTGCCATAGGTTTTTCATCTGTATTAGCTTATGTGAAGCAATTGCAAGTCTTCTTTTAATTTCTACTGCACATGATAGAGTATCTAATTCTGAGGTCCTCAACAGAGCACATATCTCAAGCATCTACACATTGCTGCAGAGGGCCCAAATTAGATGGGCCGGACATGTTGTTTGCATGCCCGAAAAACGCCTCCCAAAGCAGTTGATGTACAGCGAACTCTCTATGGGTAAGCGAACAGTAGGGGGGCAAAAGAAACGCTTCAAAGACACACTGAAAGCATCGTTGAGCAGCTTCAAAATTGATGTCTCCTCCTGGGAGACTATCGCACATGATCGCTCTGCCTGGCAGACAAACGTTACTCAAGGCGCTCGCATTGCAGAACAGAATTTAGCTGATAAGGCAGAAGGCAAGCGTGCTGCAAGAAAAGTCAGAATGCACAGCAACACTACTATCGACTCTAACCATGTGTGCCCCGTATGTGGTATTGCCTGTAGGGCCAAAATAGGACTAATTAGCCACATGAGATCAAGGCACAGAGGTCTCACAATTCAAGTCTGAAGCTGTCGCCATCTTCGCTTGCGATGGGCAACTATTATTATTATTATTATTAAATCTGACAACCCAAGCTCACGGACTATACTACCAAAAGTTGCACGGCAAGAAAGTACAACTCTCAAACCCTGAACTCACTATTACTTTTGAACATTTGGAGAAGGAGCGATCCAAATTAACAATCCACTGGGTACCGCCCACCATGAAAGGCGACGCCGTTAAAAGCATGGCAGCAAGTATCACCAGTGATCCAGAGGCTGAGGTCTATAGGATCCGAAACGCTCCTGACAAGTGGGGCGTGCTGTATCGTCCATCGGGAGAAGTACCCCACTACGTCGAACTGAAAATCGAAGGGGACAGTCCTGAGCCTCATAAACTTCTGATAACCATACAAGGACGACGAATGGTGTGCCCTCACTGTGTCGAGGACACGCATTGGGCAAATCGCTGCCCACAGAAAGCAGCAAGAAATCCCGCAAACCATCAACAGCCAAGGCCCCCAGCAAAAGAGGCAGCAGTAAGAACCACACCGTGGCCACAGCTACCAAGAAAAGATGCAGCAGTGCCGGAGAAAAACAAGAAGACTCAGGCGGCAAGGTGCCAACAAGCAGAGCATGACTTCACGCTTGTCCCGAACTCGCAGGGAGAAGAAGAGACAAAGGCATCACTCTGCCCCCAGTAGCCCTAACACAGATGAAGATGAAGAAACCACAAGCCAGGAGACAAAAAAACCAACAACAGAGATACCAACAAGAGCGACACCCAGTCAAAATCCAGCAACACCATTAACCAAAAATATAACACCACCGTCCACCCGGACACACACGACAAAGGACATTACCAGAAACACCATTCTATCGGCAAACTCACCACAGATCCTGTCACCGGCCAAACTTGTAATCGACCTATTGAATGCACAGGAGGACGATGACCAAGAAAACACCCTAAACATGTAAATTATGATTCCACAACCGGTATGTTTTTAAACTGTAATGCTTTTATACTTATAATGCTACCTTAATGTATGTTTAGTCCTTTTTTAAAAATGTCGTCGAATATGGTAGTTTTGAGTATAAATATAAGTGGCGCCCGCGCCAAACTACAACACATCATACCACTCATACATGGTAAGTCACACATACACAAACCAGATTTTATACTTCTACAAGAAACCAACATACACACAGACGAACACGCATCACAGATCACAACCCAGTTAGGACTAAGGCATTCTTGTTTTAGCTTAGCCATTCACAACACTGGTTCAGGAACAGCTATACTACAAACATCAGACAGGTGGGAAATACTTGGGAAAAACAGGGATACCGAGGGTAAAATAGCCATAGTTCACGTAGGAAACAAGAACCACACATACACAATAGTTAACATACACGCTCCAGCAAACTACAGTCATCAGCCACAATTTTACGATAGTCTAGATAACTTACTCACACACTTATACAGAGGACACAACATTATACTAGGCGGTGATTTTAACTGTGTTTTAACAGATATGGATCTGGTAGGTGGTGAGGTTAGAGCACAGATAAGGAGAACCAATAGAGAAGACACGCACCAACTAGACATATTACAGACCATAATAGACACCCACAGCCTAACAGGTGCATACAGACACGCACATCCACAAAGCACGGACACCACACACACAAACGCAAACAAAACACTCAACAGAGCCTCAAGATTAGACAGAATCTATATACGATCAACACACCACATAATTCAGGCCAGACACTTACCAGAAACTCTAAAGTTTACAGACCACAAAGCAATACTCACTGCCATTAGTTCTACTCAGGCAAGCACGCATTTCAAACGCTCTCCACACTGGAAATTCAACAACACTTTACTCCAAAACAAGACATACACGGAACATATGACTCAACTGATCCTTACATACACAACTGATGTGCCAACAGAAAACATACAACACCACTGGGAAATACTAAAACATACAATACGTGAACGAACGCAGTTAATGTCAGCTAGGATACACAAAGATATGATAAAGCAAGAGAAACTAGTAGAGGATGCGATACAGCTTACAAAACAAACAGACAGAAATTCACCCAACATCCTCACATTAGAAGACCACCTACAACAACACAAAAACCATAGGTTTCAGGGCGCCCTACTACTGACAAAACTGAACACAATCACGCAAGAAACGCCCAGTAAACAATACATGGCAATAGAACAAAATATGCAACGCTGCATACAGATAGGGCAAATAGTAGATCTAGACGGAACCACACAGACAGAAACACAAAATATAGTACAGGCTTTTGAAGATTACTACAGAAACCTGTACACAGAAGAAAACGTCCAGTCACGCATACAAGACACATTTATGCACTTTACAAAGAAACTATCAGATGACGACAAGCAAGGTTTAGATGCCGAGCTGACACTTACAGACATAACACTCGCAATAAACACTATGCAAAAAGACAAATCACCAGGGCCAGACGGACTCACAGCAGAATTTTATCAACACTTTTTTCCCATCTTAGGCCCCCTTCTATTAAAAGTATACACAGAAGCTTTTGAGAACAAAGAACTCCCACCAAGCTTGAACATGTCATACATCACTCTCATACCTAAAGACAACGCAGACAAAACACTCCTTAAAAACTACAGACCTATATCTCTCTTAAACATAGACTACAAAATTTTTAACAAAAAACGCTAACAAACAAACTAAAACCTTTCATGACCACCCTCATACACGAAGACCAGCAGTGCAGCTTTCAAAACAAAACATTCACCAGCACAAACATTTCATCAGAGACATAATCACCTACAACACACGAGAAAGACTGTCAGGCGTCAATCCTATCTCTCGATCAAGAGAAAGCTTTTGATCGAATATCGGACTCATACCTTTATATCAAAAACATTACTTCATTGCAATATAGGTGAAAATTTTAGGAAATGGATTGAAATCCTTTATGCGAAAGCCCGAAAGCAAGGTTTTGTGTGAATCACACTTTCACCAACACTTTCAGGCTAACGCGATCCGTCAGGCAGGGGTGTAGTCTCTCCCCCCTACTCTACGTTCTAGCACTAGAACCCATGCTGGGACAAAAAATTAGAAAGGGACAGCTCTTAATTAATGGCACCTTTAATACCAGGGAAAGGCGAGCAGAAAAGAAAAAGTTGATTGCTTATGCAGAGACGACACCACCTTTTTCCACCAAACGACAGAGGTCTATTACAAAAACATTCTCAACACATTCCAAGCCTTTAGTAAAGGTAGCGGAGCACAAGTCAACGCACAGAAATCTACACTAATGGGCATAGGCACATGGAAAAAACAAAACAGACTTTCCAATTTGGGCTTGTCTACCAACAAACAACATCAAGAAATATACGGCAATCATCCTTTCCTTACACATCCAAGCCGCACACATCTCACAAACATCACAAAGACACATGGCAGCAACTAGCAACACAATGACAGACAGGCTACACATAGATCCAAATTAAAAACCACAAACAATTTTTGGACGAAGCAACGATTGTTTAAACACTTATGTCATTGCCAAATTAACTGTACGTAGCCACAGTCTTTTTTGACCCCCCGAGAAACAGAACTATCTTACAGACATAAACAAACAGATCAGAAGATTATAACTTTTTTTAGCCACACAAATCTACAGCATAAAACATAAGACACTCATACAAGAAAAAGAAACAGGGAGGATTGCACTCCAAGAGACATACAAGACAATGATCCAAGCACTTAAGAATCAAGCCGTAGGAGCATCATCAATCAACCATCCACAGCAACACGCGCTAGCACACTATTACATGGGTCTCAGACTCACCAGACTGAGACCACTAAAACAACTCAAATGCCGCACCATTTCGGCCCACACTACCATCACATTTTACAAGTCATGCATACAAGCCATCCACGGACACGACAGCCTATTCACCAGAAAACAAACATGCATATCTACAAACACTTAGTCAAACTACAAGCACCCCCGTTACATCTCAGAATTAAAAAGGGGACAGAAAAAATACTACAGAACAAATTACACTGACACTGGTTCACCCAACTTCACAACCTCACATCACTGCCAAGGCAAGAGAAGTTACCTTTAGGCTCATATACAACATGGCACCCACAACAGAACGACAAGCTCACAGATCCAAGCAAACATCACAATGTCAGCTGTGTAAAACGCACATACAAGAAACTGAGGATCATATTTACTACACGTGCAACACAGTCATACCCATGAAAAAAGCATTGCAAAGTATCATTGCTTCACACACGGGAAAACCCGTAGACCTTTCCCAAGCTATTTTTTAAACACAGTACCACGAACAACAAAAGACACCCATACGAAACTTCTCATTTTTTTTTTTTTTTCGTACGCCCGCTAATACTCGAGGCGAAATCTCAGGTTATTATTAATGTCTAACCTGACATTGATTTTACGTGAGTATCCCTTTTTCTTGTACAGAGACAGGTGTCCCTCGCCATTCAGGCAAATACTCGCCGATTTCAGAGGTACCCATTAGAGCTGGGTCGGCTCAGGAGCCGTGAATCCCTGGTCGACAACACTCCTGCAAATGTTCTCGCCAGGTCTCGAGTTAATCCAGTCCAAATCCAGGTCGACGAAAAATCCTCAAATGCCGTCGCCCGGGTTTGATCCTGCATCACCCGGTCGCCAGAGCGGTGTGGTAACCACTACGCTAGCGCGGCTCCAAGAAACTTAGCAATGTTTAAGTACCGCCATTTTAATTCCCAGATACTTTTACGTGTATTTTTGCAAAAAGCACTGTCTATTTCATCCGATTTTAATGTACAGCGGAGCAACACTCCTCCGCTCTCTCCATCTTAATTCCCTCCTTCTCTTCATGTACCGGTAAGTACGGGCTAGCCTCTTGAAAGGCGACTCAGAAGCGTGTTCAACTGTTACTAAGTTGAAGCCTGCACGACTGAGAACAAAGCAATCCGTAATACATACCGACCTTCCTCCTACCCGGGTCCTTTAGTTGTGTCTCTCCCGCCCCATTCCGCCCGTCTTCTGGATGCGTTTTCCAACGCTATTCCTAACCTGGGGTCTTTCATAGCTCTCTAATTACACCCCGCAAACGTCGCTTATTCTGTATTGTTAGAAGCGATATTAATACTTTGAGTGTATGCCAAGTGTCTTAAAAATATTAACTACTACGTGTAATGACCGAACACGAGTGTTTTGTTTCTTTTATTTTTTTTTTTCCTGTATACATCCAATGTACTTTTATTATAAATTAGGTTTTGAAATGATAACGATGGTTATATTTGCAAAAGCAGCATGAGTTCAAATATCACACATGATTCATTACTGGTATCTAACGCCGGAGCAAACACTCCTCCACTTTCTTCCCGACTCCGACTTAAGAGAGTTGGACCTAGTCGCTTACAATTTTCTCAACCTTCCAACCTTCTTTCCTCTTCTTGTCAGTGAGCGTGCTAGCACTCTTAAAGATCGCTGCCACACACATTCGACCTACATGAACAAAAGCAAGGCGCGTAACAAAGCACTGACCTACATCTTCAGCAGAGATGCTTTTCAGTAGTAGTGCACTTTCGCCCCAAGCCTTTTTCTGACCCATCCTCCAGACACACGCCTAGAGTTCCTCGAACAACCTCGTGTCTACATAAAGCCTTCTTTTCACCTTTGTTTTGAAGAGCGCGTCTTGAGTAGCGACTTTGTTTCTGCTTCTTGATTTCCCTTACAAATGTAATATCTGAGATTTCACCTTTGAACAAATGTTTGCGTTTTATTCATTAAAAATGCCAAACAACATGTCATGTTAAAAACTAAACCCGCACCTCAGATTATCAAAATTTACAATATTTCTGCACAGTTAAATCTTTTAATGCGACATGTATTTCAACTCAACAAAATAACCAATATGTTATTTGCGTTTGAAAGGGAATTAAACTGAGTGGCGCCTAAAAATATGATTATAATACGGCGAGGTCCTCTTATATAAACTACGTATGTTTTAACGCATATATCTCTGTTTGTTACAATCTAGAACAAATTCCTCTCTCCACAATAACAGAGCAGGCAAAATAAATAAAAAATTATTACAACAACATATGTTCTTCGCGAGATCATATGCATTTATTTGTTATCAATCATACTCTCTGTATGCGTACAAAACCAATACACCATGCTTTTAATAAATTTAAAGTGAATAAAAGAATCACCCCACAAAAACAAAGGAAAAAAGAAGAAAAACCACACCGACTACGCCACTAACCTCGAGAAAAGATCGCACTTAATCATCAAAATTAGACTCCGAAATTAACCACCAACGACGCCAAAAAAGACGTACGTTTTACACCAGCCCAAAATCACCAGCGCAGAACATCCATAGGAAATAAAACCTGCAAACAACAAAGCGACAAACAGCCAGAGCGCACAGACTGCCAACACCCAAGTACTGCGTAGCCGGGACCGATTCTATCTCCAAACTCTTGTACAACGACGACGCGGAGTGTCAGCGCTGCAACGTGTCAATACGACACCGACTGAGAGCATGAGTAGCCCCGAGAAAAAACCACCTTGACGAAAAAAAAAAAGGTCAGACGAACACCCAGAAACGGCGAAGAAATAATGAGTAGCGTTATACGACAATTCAGAGGAGCAACGACTACGGAAAGAATTAGAGGAAAAGCAAAAACAAGGAGCTTTAGCAACATGTTTGCCCATAGTACCAACCACACCGTAAAACCCGAACTTCGTCAAATCAGACAACCCTGACCTACCACAGGAGAAGCTGCACCAAACACCGTTGACAACTACCCACCATACGATGCCGAGAAAATGACAGCCTGCGACCCCACCTGCAAGCACTAATGAAAAGAAGTGATAGAGACAGCTCCTCAATCACAGACAAAATCTTACAGAGAGCGAAGATATCGACTCGCAGATAGAGACCCATATATAAGGATGCCACATCCGAAAGAAGTTGACGACGGAGAGACGAGTTTCCTTACAGGAGCTCACTCTTCAAAGAAGCGCGATAGTATAGAAAGTAATGCCACCAGGTAGTGCTGGACATTCGAAACCAACTGAGAAGCAAGCAACCAATTTATCCCTTGTCCATTAGGAACCAACCACTGACAACTCAAGGGCCCCAGACCGCAAGAAATTATGACACAACCCTATAGGCAACCAAAGAAACAGGAGAACAAAGATTCGAACCCAAGACTGAGTCAAGGAAAACAAAGGTACCAAACACTAAAACAGACAAATACATAAACAATCAGCACGATACGGGAGAGGATCGTAAAGAGTCACCCAGCCACGTCACGAAGTTGCGGCTCATCACACAGAGTCCCACCCACGCGACAACAAAGGAATCAAACATCCTCGAAGGTGATAACATGAAGCTGAGAGAGTAAGCGGCTTAAAGATAGAGAGGCCCGAACAAAGGAGTATCGCGTAGCTTGTCCCTACAACACACACGAACAGACAAAATTCAAACTCTTGCGATAGAAACGACTGGAATCCGGTCCAAAGACAAGTCCATGTGCCCCACCCAAAAAGCTAAACGAGTGTGTGTGGTTGAAAAAAATACAAAGTCAAACAACAAGAAACGACTAGTCCATAAGAGGGTGGATCCAGATGTACCCACAACAGCGACAGGGCGTACACAGACCACCCTTCAATACTGAAAACGCAGATATAAAGAATCAATAGCAGATCGAAAAGGCTAAAAACCCTGTAGGCCCGAGCGAAATGACGAACCAATCTAGATGATAGTAAACCGTTAGGAAGCGACATCGACAAGACCCGAACAGACTTGCCCCCAAACAACAACCAAAAAGACACGAAGCCTCTATACTCCCCCGAGTTGAATGCAAGTATGCAACAAACTGATCCAGCATTATTCACACCCAACCAGAAACACTAACCACAACACACAAAACTTACTCAGGTCTGCCGTTTCTCCCACCCTGAGCGGAATATCTCAACCATACTGGCTAGACAGTCATCAATAGGCCAATAATATATACCCTTCCCATCGTACCCCATCCACATTTTTTATCTACAACCCCCCCCACCCTGACGCACTTTTATTAAATGTTCCTTCGGACATCCCCACCGAGTGTAGCTACCGCAATCACTAATCCTGAATAAAGGTGTTCACACAGTGGAATCGGTTATTAGAATTTTGGTTTTTGTTCCACTCATGAGGATCGTCGCTCCGTGAACGTGAGATCAAAACAACATCACTTGGTCAACGCCAAGAAGACAGAAAGACATAAGAATGCTTCGTCACTTTTTCTTCCCCTCCCTTATTATCCTTTAGCGCAGACCCATTCATAACATTCAGCCCACATTTCTCTTTTTCTCTTTATGATATTTATGCTGTCACCATCTGAAGATACAAAGGTGTGTGACGGCCGTTGGATAACAGAAGATATCACATATTTCCGGTTTATTTCACTGCAACCGTGCAGAGCACTGACCTAAATTTTGAACTTTTTCCCATTAACAACAGGTCTACGCTAGAACCAAAACTATCCAAGTCAGAGATTTTTTTTTTTTTTTTTATTTTTTTTTTTTTTTGTTTTTGAAGACGGTGCAAAGGTTGGTCAGCCGCCCGTACTTAGAACAGTGAGTGTCTGAGAACGCCCGACAATGTTCGAATAATGTATTTCATACACAGACAAACCTCATAAAGACTCGCTATCAGAACGTAGAGCCGTCGTCGAAATGTGCATCCCATACAACCAAGAGCGAACGACAACGCATCAGAACGCCGATCCTCGGTGCTATCTGGAAGTTTTCTCTTCGCCGGGTCCCACATTTCATATCTCCAGAGTTTGTAACAGTCCTAACTGATCCGCCTTTCCCTCATGAGACCATCTTATCTCATTTTCTTCAAATACCCTGCGAGCAAGGTAGTCAACAAAAAAAACGGCTTTCCTTCTTTTTTCTCAAACTAACCATCACCCCCTCTAGAGACGCTAGACACATGAGGGTCGCAGGATAGAATACAGCCCATGTGAACTCTGCCTTCGTCCACATCACGTAGAACGACCCGTCTCACAACTCGATAGGATGTCTAGCCTCCATCGACATAAAAGTTCAACCGTTGCCACGTCACGTTTCCAGGACCAGAACCTATTCAGTGTCCACCTACAACTTTTCACTCTAGCCACAAAGTCACAAACACCGTACAATATAACCTCTCACATTGTATAACCTACCCCCATTCCAGGTTCACTACAACTTAACTACAAACAGCAACCCACCAAACTGTCGACCGAAAAACCAAACTCACACACTGCATCACATTGCTCCATTGCGCACTTATGACCACGCCATACCTCCCCAACCCTCAAATGTAGGGACCTCAGGTTATGACGTTCCCCCCCACCCCCCCCCCCGGTTACCGTAACTCCCCCAAACCCAACCCACACCACACCAACTATTCAACTTCACGAACCAACAAAATCTCTGATCTTACTATCCCCCGACAAACAATTTACCCCCTCAACACCCTAACCTTTAACAACCTCGGAGATATCACTCCTCCCTGGTTTTTATAATGAATTTGTTAGTCAATAATTTGCATATGGCTATTCATACATAAGAATGTAAAAACAGTAACATCAAGGGTTATTAAAAAGCTGCATGAGGTGTGTTACCATGGATCTATTCAGCACTTTCACTATGCCCACCCATAAGCCTTGTAATCTCAGTATATGCAAATACCCCGCTTCAGCTAACATCCCCCCACCCCCAATAATGAATTATTTGCAATAACAATGCCATCAACTGATCTCTCTATTCCATTTTTATTATTCCTCTGCTAATAATTGGACAAGTTGCGCCTGATTTTTTTAGTATTATTTCTACATTTGAATTCCTTATATAGCTACGGAAGGCTTTTATTTAGTTTATGAAATAAAAAAACAAAATCATTGCAGACATAAGTCAAACAGTGGTTGCCCCTAATATTAATATCTATGAAAAAGAATTTAGTTAATAATAGTTAAAATAAAATAGTCACTTTCTATTTAGGCTCCACGCACCCCATCATATAGTATTATCAATGTTTAAATACAGTTTTCCATCTAATAAATATAAAACCTAATGAAATCAATGATTAAAGTATTTGCTTAGGTCCTAATGAATATCTCCAATATACCAAGTAAATCCAAACGTTATCAACCCAAATGCTACTATGGGCAGGTAATTTTTTCGCTCATATTAAAAAATATATTATTCTATAATGTCGGGAAATTATAATTCGTTTGAAGAAAATAGAATAACAGCATATCTAACTGACGATAACTACATACTACCTCATACATCAAGGTAAATAAAAAATTTTAACGATTATAGATTAAATCTACCCAGCAAAATAAATAAATCAAAATGCAACTCCATAAAGTCACAAGCGTCCACTTTAACTAACAATAACTTGATATCAAGTTTTTTCATTTAAACTGTAATTTTTAATAGACTTAGATATAGGGACGATATTAACTTCCGTTCTCCTATCGCAGACGAGTCTCACTGCATAACGTCTGACAGATAGAGGTAGTTATTTTAAGTCATTAAACACTCGGATCGCCTAGGTAACGTTGACCCAATAATCTGTAAATAATATAGATGTGATATACGTACACCTAAAAATGGTCTCCCATTCTAGATTAGTCATACATCTCACGAAATCCTATCAAAAATCAGAAATATTTACATTTGTAACAGTGACGTATCTAGCCTGAAGAGTGACGAAGTCTTATTCTAAATAATTGTTAAGTTTCATCCTCAATCATCTATAACCTAGCTTTCAAAAGATCTTCTGTAACAAGTGCAATACGAACCCTCTAAGCCAACATCCGTCATCTAATGTCCCTTTGCTAACCATCATTAGTGAATAAAATCTGACCTGAGTCTTTTCATTCCTATTTGAATCCCTCTGATCTTTCTACATCATCACATAAAACCAGCCTTAACACGTTGCAACCTCTATTTAAGCTACTATCTAACAATCTTAATTATATCTTTGATCCGTAGACCGCCGACACATTGCCACTAGCATGCAGTGACACATGCGTACTGTACTCTGAGGGTGGCGCTATTGTAGGGCAACAACACAAATTGAGATTCTCCACTTTGCTCGATCCGGAACGAGGCCTATCCTTAAAATACAGGGCCCAACTCGCTGGTAATCTTACTTTGCAACCCCCCCCCCCCCCCCCCCCCCCTCCCCCCCCCCCCCCATCCCTAGCCACCACAGAGCCTACAAGGTACCCCCCACCCCCCCCCACCCCCCCCCCTCCCCCCCCCATCCCCCCCCCACCCCCCCCCCCCCCCCAACCCCCCAAACACAAAACCCCCTCCCACCAACGAAAACAAAAAAGTCTCACTGCCTGTTTGCACTTTCTGTTTTCTCTCTAGAATTTAACTAAAAAACACTGCAACATAGTTCATCTAACAACACGAGGGATATAATTTAGAGCACTTGTATGAGCAGACACTCAAAGTGTTTTCCTTATCAGGCTTTAGTAGGGGATCCGAACTACGCTGTCTTCTCATGACACTCACGATGCTACTTAACTTCTTAATCTCTCCGTACTTAATTAAGGATTTATGTGTAGTAAAGGGAAGCATTACTAAACTAATTTAAGCATGTTGTAATATGGTCTACCATCTTCTTTTACTGATGGATCTAGCTATAAGTGCTCAGAAATGTCATTTCTACCCACGAATCTGGCAAATACACCCTTTTCCTGTCTATATAGCTACTTTCTATCCTATCATCTTACTGATAAACATATTCGACATTAAAACAGATAACTTCAAGCACTCCTGCTGCTAGAGCGTTAGTCTTAATCAATCACCTTTTCTTCTACTACTTACCATTAACTATTATTTCTTAGCAGTAGTCTAATATGCCAAACGTACAATACGAAATTTCTGCCTTGCTATTAGACTGTCTAGCCTCTGACTACTAAACTTAAAAGAAGAGTATTTTTAGTTAAGTTATGTATGCTTTGAACTACCTGTACAAGATAATCAAGCATCCTACAACCTGGCTTACAACATCATTCTTAAATACCGCGCGTTGGGCATTCTTTCAATAACATATCTTCTATAAGCATGTCTTACCACTACCTTTACTAATTGCATACCTTCTATAAGTACTTTCTCCAAACTTATTACTTGTGAACCCTAATAGTTAACTGTTTCAGAGACAAATGTTCTCCAACTCTTTCTTTAGAGCTCTGAATATTATTTCTTATATTGTTTCATTTCCTTATTATTTTAATAAGTTTGAGTAATATATACCTCTTCATTATCCAACTATCATATTTTAGGCTTTTCTATTACTTTAATCAGCGCCCACTACTACTCCCATCAAAGTTTTCAGTCTTTGTTCTGAGCATCTTCTGTCTCCACCATATGTTGATACTAGATTTTTATCTCTTTATCTATTACACTAATCCATATTACAACCTTTTACGAGCGTGTTGGATACTGACTAACACGTGATCATAAGCAAAAAATCCCTAGATTAGCGGATCAATAACAATTTTTATTTGCTATTTCCTATACAAAATCCTCTTTTGCGCTAGTCTACTTTCTGCAAAATATCAATACAGTATTAGATTCACTATTGTCTTCTAACAAACGTCAACACATAAAACAAAACCAAAAGCTAAACCCACCATAATGTTCCAGCAAAAAAGTAAAGCAAGCGGAGATACATAATTAGAAACCTGTATATAAATAACAATAGGCCTAACTATAATATTATAACTGAGTGAGAGTCAAAAAGCTAAGAAGGACAATATAGGAGTCAAGAAATAAGCAATACCAAAAACATTCAAAAATTTATAAAAGCTAATAAAGTAACACATTATACAATCCATCTTTAACATAGCCAGATATTAAGTGGCGCAAACCTAAAAAAACATTTGAGAAAATAATAGCAGAAAAGCATCCCCCAAAAATATAAGTAACCAATCTTACAGAACTAACCCTTTACTATCTCAGTACAAGCAATCTAGAAACATGAATTAATGTAGCAGGCCATGATATTGATAGAGGATATACACAGTCCACTACATATCAAAGCACAGTATTAGGATGTCAGTGTTAAACACGAAAAACATGGATACTATACATGTACGGCGTGACTAGCCAGGAAATTAGCCTTTGCGCCAGAGTACAAATGACCGAAGCCAAAGTAGAACGAACAGCTATAAACAAAAATGAGCTAAGGCAGTAGGATAAAGTTTTTGAAATTCTAAGAGCCCTTACAAATCATATACACCCAAGCAATACTAAAGACGATGCGGACATAAACAGCAATGCGGCGGAACACCAACACGCTTAAAACAAAACAAGAAACACTCCTATTAAAATCCCGAAAAAACAACAAGTAAAAAAATGTCAGATAAAAGATTAACTTACAAAATAACCCATAATTAAATAAAAATCTGACGCTGAGAAGCCAAAGGCTACAAGCGCTTGGACACATAGATATTTTCACTCATATGATCGATGAACCCACTTGCTGAACGAGTATTTCAAGAACCAAAACACAATTAAGGACTACTTTGCTCTGTGGATCTAGCAAAAAATAATGACCATCAGAGGCAAAAAATTAAGTAACGACATAATACTGTAGTAATCACAGAGGTAAGTAGAATGATGTTGTAGAAACATCTCCATCAGGCAAAAAGACCACCATCAGAAATACAAAAAGTTAATAAAACCACTATCATTACAAAAAAACAAAAGCTAACATATAAAACATAAATAAACAAGGATGCAAGCCAGTAGTCTACATTGGTGAAAGACTCCTCTTCCCCCCCCCCCCCCCCCCACACCCCCCCCGCCCCACCCCCCACCCCCCCCCACCAGATAAATACGGATTGACCAAAAACCCTCCAGTGAAACATAAAAACATATCAATTTAGGCATCATACTTGGGTAATAAAACGACATTGAATTATAACTACAAAATTAAAAAAAGCAAACAAACAAACCCTACTGGAGATAATTTAGTATGTTAAATACTAACAAAAGCATATTACAATAAATGAAACACGTCCTGATATAACCAACAACTCCATGTATATGGTAGACGGTTGAAAGGGGCGTGCTACTAAAAAAAAGTAGCAAACACCTATTTTTTTTAAAAAATTGTTACCAATTCTCCTCCTCCTTATGCTTACAAAATAATATTTACTCCTGGGTGAAACTACACATCCCTAATATTACATTTATTTAAAATTGATGCCATACACTGGAAAGAACTAAGATTAAATTATTGGAGTAAAGTAGCACAAGAAGTGACCCACCCAGCACATAAAGCATTTGTCAGAAACTAACCAAGTGTATGGGACGTCCCCTTAAATAAAGATTGATATCCAACAGGGTGGAGAACTATAGAAGATCTAACGCAGTTCAAAGAACTGTCAAACACAATTAAAAATAGTAATAAATATAGAAGCAAAATACCACCCTGGGAACTAAAAACACCAATCATAGACTACTCACTTACTGAAAAGATCAAACAAAACATAGAAGATAAGGAAGCCAAAATGATAAGTTGAAAGTTCATAGATCAACTAACAAAACAAAGTCTGGCCGTCTACGCTGATGGATCTAAGGGTGATTGTGGGCAACTAGGTGCAGGAGTAGTAGTACCACAGTGTGGAATAAAAAAGAGCAACAGTGTAACTGAAGGGGCTTCGATTTTTACCGCAGAGATGGTAGCAATTCTTAAAAGTTTAGAAATAATCGAAGATAACCCACCAGAAGCTGTTACGATATTTACAGACTCACTATCATCACTACAAGCACTAGAACACCCAGGTAAATGTAGCCGGCCAGACATAAAGAAGAAATTCTTGCAATTAATACATCACTAGGGAACAGAGGATGTAGTGTGAGGCTAGTATGTGTTCCAGCACACATAGGTAGAGCTGGTAACGAGTTGGCAGACCAGAGCGCCAAGAATGGAAGAATAAGTAAAAACAATATAAGAGCAGGACTGGGAAGGTCGGAGATCAAAAGCCAAGTGAAGCTAATTATAAACGAGAAATGGAAGACAACATGGAAGGACAGTAGAAAAGGCAGACACGCGTTCAAACTGCTGAAACAACCAACAAGGAGTGCCAAGTCAGAGAAGAATTAAAGATACCATCGAACAAAAAACTGTGGCGTCTCCGTCTCGGTGCAGCATACTTTATGATAGAGGAACCACACTGCCAAGAATGTCAGGAAGAGAATGACATAGACCACTACCTGATCCACTGTAAAAAGTACGAACAACAAAGGCTTGAATTAAAAACTTACTATAGAAATCACAATATAGACATGACAGCTGATAAGGTTTTAAGTATAGATGCCCTAGGAGATGCCCAATCAATACTTAAAATATATATACATAAAACAAAGGGAAACATATAAGGTTAGTACTTCAGAAAAGACATTCAACCAAATAGAAATTAAGCAACAAGAAAATCATTAAAATAAAAATAAAAAAACCACCGGAAAAAAAACTTACTAACTACTAATAGGACAAGGAAAGACAACAAGGTTTAAAAAACAACAACTCAAAAAGAACAAAATACTAATACAAATTAAAACCAAGTGTAAAGGACAATAGTTATCTATAAACAATACAAAAGGGAAAATAAAATGGACAAATACTAATATAAATTAAAATCAGCAACTGCAAAAGGCAATAGTTATTTAAATTGAATACAAAATTAGTAAATAAAATGAAACTAAATACCCCATATATAACCAATTTTCAGGTTGAACAGGGTAGACAGATAGAACGAAAAGAGGCAATAATGGGCAGCTGTTAAATGCCTGCTCTCCACCCATCACCGCTTCAAAACAACAACAAACAAATTGTTACCAATTTCCTGTACACAGATGCCTGGTGGGGGTGAGGGTGAGGATGAGGGTGAGGATGTGTGTTAAGGAAGTGTGGTAGGGGCTAGCTGTGGTTGAGGTGAACTTATGTCGATGTGGCTACCTCACACCCAAGACCCATGCACTAAGAAAATTTATTAAGGATCGTTTGACAGGGGTTGCAATTATTGGTTGCTTGCAACCCTCTCAGCAGCAGACTTAGCAATTCAAGCAACACAAAGCCTTACACAGATCAACATTTAATACTACCGAACACCCAGGCAGTGTTCATAGACTTTGTGTTCAAGGCACCTATACTGTAGATCGACTCTTGTTATCTGGTTTCTTTGGGGCGACTGGCAACGAGAAAGCCTCGTTCGCCGGCTAGGCACTTCTTATATAGGCCCTAGGGCTAATCGCTCAACTCAGTCCGCAGCGCGTATTGATTGGGCCACTCAAATAACACCCGCGATGAATGCTCCGTTAAGAGCGAAAACACAAATATACTTTTGGTATCAGTTTTTCAAATTTCCACTTCATAATTTTTGTATCGGTTTTCATATTTCCATTTCATAATTATTGCAGCACAACATTCACACTTCCATTTCTTAATTGTGGTATCAGTTTTCATATTTCCATTTCATAATTATTGCAGCACAAACTTCACATTCCCATTTAATACTTTTGGTATCAGTTTTCAAATTTCCATTTCTTACTTTTGGTATCAGTTTTCATATTTCCATTTCCTAATTTTTACAACACAACACTCACACTTCCATTTCTTAATTTTGGTATCAGTTTTCATATTTCCATTGGGTGTGTGTGTGTGCGTGTACGTGTGGTTGTGTATGTGTGCGTGCGTGAGCGGGTGGGCTGTAATGGGACAAGGGTTGGTGTTAGGAAACCAACTTGGTTCTGGCGATATTGGTTGATAACAACTGCAGTTGATGTAATGGTCAAACGTGTTACTGGGGGCAAGTAGTAGGACAGGTATCCGTGTTTGGTGTTGTGCGCTAACAGAGAGTTGATTAGTTGAAAAACTAATCGATCGTTGACGCGTTGTCGATGTGAAAAAAAAATATGTGTGCGCCGAAGTGTTAGAGACATGACCAGGTCAAGCGGCGAGATGTGGGAATGAAGTGTTAGAGACGTCACTATACTAGGGCCAATACTTAGAGGTGGAAGTGAAGTGTTAGAAACTATACTAGGTCTAGCATCGAGAGGTGGGGAGTAACGTGTTAGAGACACGTGGATGTGTTGTAGTCTTGTTACAAACAACACGTAACACAAATACAGAGATGTAAAAAGCAACATACGTTTTTTTGGTGGTGAGCTTGACGTGGTCTGCATTCAACGGTTGATTTTTTTCAGAAGGATGGTCTTGGTCTCAGACGGTTTTTGATGGTCCACTAGTTATAACGTGAGGTTATAGAAAGGTGCCCGTGAGGTGATATAAATGTACCTGTGAAGTGATAGAAATATGCCTGTGAGATGATAGAAATGTGCCCGTGAGGTGATAGAAATGCACCCGTGCGGTGATAGAAATGTACCCGTGAGTGATAGAAATGTGCCTGTGAGGTGATAGAAATGTACACGTGGGGTGATAGAAATGTGCCCGTGAGGTGATAGAAATGTGACCACCGGTTTTTGGTAGGAAACTTTAGATATGACTTACCAAAGTATTTTTGCACGTGTAACAAAGGCTGACCTCGATAAAAACTTACAGTTGCGGTCTTCAGCCCGCTCTACAACGGTTTATGCATTTCATCACTTCTTGTCATGTACACCCAGTTGGTGGGAACAATGGAAACCACTTTCAACGAGGTATGAGCGCTAGTGTCTGTCGTTATCACACCACCTCTTCAGTAAAGTATGACCATGAGTGTCTGGGTGTGTGGGTGTGTGTGCGTGTGTGTGAGAGCGCTCGCGTGCGTGGTTGTGCGTTTGTGAGTGTGTGTGTGCGTGCGTGTGTGTGGGTTGTGTTGCGGTGTGTTGTATTGTATTGTGTTATGTGTTGTTTATTTATACAACAGTTATACGTACATATTACAATATATATTTTACAAACAGTTATAACATCTAGAGGTGGGAGTGAAGTGTTAGAGACATGACCAGGTCCCGCATCGAGAGGTGGGAGTGAAGTGTTAGAGACGTCACTATACTAGGGCAAGCAACTAGAGGTGGAAGGGGCGTGTTAGAAACTATACTAGGTCTAGCATCGAGAGGTGGGAGTGCAGTGTTAGAGGCTTGACTAGGTCTAGCATCGAGTAATAAAAGCTACTCACCCAAATGTCCATCTAGTGTTATGTAAATGACCCGTACACAGTCGAGGTTTCCAACATAAAAAATAATATCAAAGGCCAGGTTGAACAAGGCCAAATAGACAGTTTTATGCTAAACATCTCTGCAAAGGCGACCATCTTTCATGCGGCTAATTGACCAAGCCAGCGTACTGTCTCATCTTTCGACGAAAGCCCCGATCGGATTTGGTGGCGCCCGAGGAGACACGGTAGATGGAAGGTATTGAGCCTTCTTTCTTTCTTAGCATATATTGTTCAGGTCTCACTGCCATATAGAAGTAAGCTGATGATACAGGCGTTATATATTGCAGCTTTGGTCATCGTTGCGAGTTTGGAGTTTCCCCAAAAGCGTGATGTGAGGCAGGCAAAGGTAGCTGCAGCTTTGTTAATGAGACTAGCAATTTCTGTGGCCAGAGAGAGTTTGTCATTGATGATATACACAAGGTATGTGTGATGCACCGCACACAACCCGGCAGGGCAGACCCAGTGTTAACTGGGCACCGGAGGAACTCTGGGACGGTTAAGGAGGCCGCCACGATGCTGATTACAGCATCGCGGCAGCTGACTTAACACCTCCTGGTGCACCTCCTGCGCGCCTCCTGAATGCGCTTATATAAAAGTCACGCGCCTCCTGCGTGCCTCCTGAATGCGACCCGTAGCGTACATACTATACTACTTATATATATATATATATATATATATATATATAAGTGGGGACAAACGTGAAGAGAGGAACATTAGATAGACAGACATACAAGGGATAGAGACAATATGTAGAGACATTGATCTGATGAAGTCTAAACGTGAATTTGTTGAACGTTTATGCTTTACTGAAAGCTGAAGGAAAGTGAATATATAACGTGGAAGCTCATCATTGTCAGTGGATAAGTAAAACCAAGAATTGAAAAGGAGACGGAAAATATGTATCTGTATAGACCAGGGTTCGGCAACCCAGAGGCTTTTGGGATATACTTTAGTAACACCGAGCCCTCTAAAGATCTACTGAATATATATATATATATATATATATATATATATATATACATATACATATATATATATGTATATATATATATATATATATATAGGAGAGAGAGAGAGAGAGAGAGGCCTGGACACATCTGGAGGTCCTCCCTGTGCAGAACGGGCACTAAGTTAGAATTTTGCGAGATCTGCATAATTTCTGTGCTTCTGTGTGGTGCGGAGTGCCGGAGAGTGGCAGAAGGAAAGGTGTGCAGGTTGCCCTCTTTCCATACAACCTGCCTCCGGAAAATTCTTCGAATTTTCTGGTCGAACGCCATCACCAACCAAGAACTGCTAACCCGAAGCCACCAAGAAAACATGCGCACCGTCATAGCGGGTATACGCGGGAATTGGGATATAAGCTAAAGCAAGGGCAGCCAAAAGCCATGAACACAATTGTGCATGAGTGTGAAATGAAACAAGAAATCGGGAGACAAGTGAAAATGTCATTAAAACTGAGCTCAGAGAAATGTGTATACATTTCTGTGTGCAGTAGGTTAATTTTTTTTTAAATGTCCAAAAACTGGATCACTTTAACCCGCACGTGAAAATTACCCTTGTTGCTGCAAAAACTCGTGGTTTTTGCAACACGCCCCACTAGTTCAAAAGGTGAAAAAGTGAGTTGAATTTGAATGCACGTGGAAAATGATCATCGGTAAAGAGTGTTCACCGTTGGTATGCAATAAATCAGTATGACAAGTGGTCGAAATGATCTCTGCATTAGCCATGCCACCAAGGAGAAGTCTCAGCACTGTAGACCGTGGTCGAGCCATGGCATGGATTCAGGATGGTCAATCTGTTCGTCATGTTGCAAGACGTTTAGCAGTGTCCCACTCTACCATTAAGAGACTTCTTGAGAGATTTCAAGCTACCGGACATTTGGAAAATCGACCCTGCTCAGGAAGAATTATATAAACCTTGTCTAAACTGAATGGCGGCTCTTAACTTTTGTCCAGTATATATATATACAAATGACCACCGATTGCAAAGGAAAGCAATTTCTTCTGGTCATTTGTGAGACTTCGAGGAACCCATCTTGCGCAAACCTTAGAAAATCTGAGAGTTTTTATAACTGCATTGCACTACCAATGCTGACTGACAGCTGTAAGGCCAATTGTTGAGTAGTGATTCGCCTATCAGTAAGAACAATGCCCTCAGCGCATTTTAACATTTCTGCGTTGGTGGCTGTGGCAGGACGTCCACAGCGCGGCCGATCAAGCAGCTCCGTATCTCCACTTCCTGATTCTTTGCTTCTCTGAACCCAGCAACTGACTGTACTCCTGTCGACTGCAAAATTTCCATACACATCACATAGACGCTTGTGAATGTTCACAACAGTTTCCTTCTCTGCAACGAGAAATTCTATCACAATTCGCTGCTTATAACGCAAGTTGCTGCAAAATTTCATGCTTCTATCTTTATTATTAGCTGAGAAAAACGAAGTGGTGCATTACTTTCTGAATGCCCCTCGTATATATATATATATATATATATATATATATATATATATATATATATATATATATATATATATATATATATATATATATATATATATATATATAGTGTTTGCGTGTGTGTGTGTGTAGTTTTAAGCGGGTGATGAGAAGCGGGAGGTGAAATGATGAACCTTACAAAGAAAAGATGGCGTTCCTACCTCATACAGTTCACGAATATACTTGTAGTAGCCAGCTCGAGAGTTATCATTGGGAATACTGAAATAGCAGGTTGTATTCCTTACCGATGCAATGTCAGTTCTGCAAGCCCTCAACAGTGATAAACTGCCAGAGTTAAATAAAGCCCTATGCGAAGTAAATATCAAAAGAAGGGTAGTGCTACAGTGGATACCATCACACTGTGGAATACCAGGAAATGAGAGAGCAGATACGTTAGCAAAAGAGGGAGCAACACGGGAACAAAAAGAACAAACAATCACCTTCCAGGAAAAGAAGACCTTTATCAAGGCCATCAGGAAAACTGACCAACAAAGAGACAACTATCACTATCTTGATCGAGCAAAACAGGTGATCCTGTTCCGTATTAGAACAGGACATAACAGACTGAACAGTCACTTATACAGACTGAGATTGGTCCCATCACCCCTATGTACATGTGGACAGGCGGCGCACACAGCCGAACATATCCTGCAAGACTGCCTCATGTTTAGTCAATTGCGGACTGAACATTGGCCCACAGAGACGCGCATCCACACAAAGCTGTATGGGAGTCTTGACGAACTTTCAATCACAGCAACATACATCCAGAGAACCGGACTTCTTGTGTAGACATTACTAAACAACAGCAAACGAGAAGAAGAAGAAGAAGAAGAAGAAGAAGACTGAAATAGGACATTTGATCCTGGGGATACCACGATTTTAAACGTCGGTAGGAGAGGTCTGGCGTCTGTGGCCTAATGGATATGAACGCAGTTTCATAATCCCCATATACCAGGTTCGAAACCTGCTGCAGGCGGTTTGGTAGCAGATCGCTTTGTGTGGATTTTTAACAATGGTTTAAGCGCCGTACCGTTCAGAAATCAATGGCAAACTACTGAATGAAAAAAATTGCCTAGAAAAATCACAAACAGCCAATAAAAGCAGAGGTTGATTGCCACGTCCTGTAAAGGATAAGCAACTAACTTTAGGAGAGGTCTAGTCCGAAATTTCCCTACTTTAAAGTCTTTATTTTTCCCGAAGTATCCTAACTATTTCATCCACTGGGATTGCTGGTAGATTGGGGTCGACTGGTTGTCGACCTATGGTATTGTGATAGGAATAGGAGATAACTGAGATAGGAATAAGAAGGAATAATTAATGAGTAGTAGGACTTAGTTCTTACGTCATCGGGTCACGAGAAATCAGTGCGCTGACCGGGGTTGCCATATTGGCTTTTTTAAAGCCAGATTTCAGAAATCTGGCTTTTAAAAAATGTGATTGGCGTTAGAACATTCATTTGGCTTTTTGGCTTTTTCCTGGCTTATTTACATGCTAAAATTATCTGCACGAAAATTACAAACCATCCTTTTTCGAAATCATTTCCCTTCAAGAGAAATGTTTTTTGGTCAGTTACATTTGGCAATATTTCTGCCGCCAAGAATCTGGGCAAAAAGGCGCCAACCGGGGCTCTGATATAACCAAATAGGTTGAAAGGAACGCGCCTCGCCAGAAGAAGGCAACAAATAAATAAAATAGCCAACCGTCGCTCCAGTTTCTCTGGTGTCTCGGACCTCCGAAGTTTTTTTTTTTTAAACTAATGAAGAAAGATATCCCGTTCAACCGCTGATGAGTTATAATTAGGACATATATTGTTTTCAATTTCAAACAATATGAAAAACTGCCGATATGAGAAAGTGGCATAAAATTTGTCAAACCATTGTAAATAGGGACACTCACAATTGTGCTTATACGTTAATTAAAAAAACACCTGGATCTGGAGCTTTTCATGTGATGCGAGTATGAAAAATATATTAAAATGTGTTTGGCTTTTTTTTTTTTTGGCTTTTTTCTAGTATTGTTTGGCTTTAAATTAAAATTTCGATCTTGCAACCCTGGCGCTGACAGGAGAGTTTAAATCACTCTTCTCTCGTCGTTTCGCTGAGATGGTCAGCACAGAGCAGGTCAGGTAGACTAACCGTATGACCATCTAAGAAGTAAGTGGACAGCTCAGGTATCATTGTGTTATGGTGCCGCTGCATTTCGCAGAAAGGGAAAGATGTTCCCACGACAATTAAGTTTCATGTCGAGCTGTATCCAAGAGTATCGCCAGCAGTTTTATTCAAGCAAACATGGTATGTAAACTCTCGAATAATTAGTCAAGGGCAGGTGATCAAGGACAGGTGTTAGAAGTAGTGGTCCAGTGTCGGACATATGAAGCAGACTTTATAAGACAGCAGTGACTTAGAATAAGTTTCCAGCACTGGTGGTGACCCAGCTTATACTTCAACACCATATTGAATTTATTACGAACAGCCCATTAAGAAGTAGTGTATAGTAGACAGTATCTGAAGTGAAGGGTGTTCAGTATTCAGCGTAGATCGAGAGTTAATCAATAAATCCATGAACAGTGAGTTACATGATGTATGAAGGACAATGTAGAAGTCTCATGTATGTTATTACCATTTATAATCGGGCACAGGGATGCCAGCTGTGAATATGTTCCTTGACAACAAATAAATAACTTTTGTTGTCAGCTCTGAGTCGTCAAGTCATTTCAGGCATTGTAGTTGTCTGATAATTTACTACCACTCATCATCACATAAGCAAGACAGGCCATAGTGAAAGGTGCATTTAATAACAGACAAGTGTGCACTAAGTCGAGAACATACACGAGGGTCAAAACGTAACAAACAACTACACAAGCACAGAACCTGGGTGGAAACTATCACAGTATAGACCAATATTACGAATGTAAATGCATGTAAAACAGTGAAGGATATTAACCCGGAGGAGGCCAAAGTACATGTAAGCATCAGAGTAAAGAGATACTTTTAAACTCAGTAATATATCGTGGAAGAAAGAGAACTACCACTGGAAAACAAAAATAAAGTGAGGTTGAAACCGAAGTTATAATCCTTATTTGGGAGAGGATCAATAACGGGAGTGTACATCAGCTTTGAGAACCAGAACTGTGGAGGAGGTGTGGTAGGGATTTACAGTCATGATCACGGCACGTGCATCAACATTTCAGACTTAACGGCAATTTGTGCCGGTCAAAAATACATAGAAATTGCACCATCAATGCTATTAATTTTTTTCCCCCTTACGTCTGTTATTTTGTTGTCATACCCTGTTCAACCAAAACCCGTTGAAGGGTTAAAACGGTTATATTGGGGTATATAGGGTGTTATCGTCTTCGCTGGTATCACGTTCCTAGTCCTGGAGATGACTGGTCCTGAAAAGGACCACTAGCTGCCTGTTTGGTCCCTACTCGTTGTTGTCTGTTTCGGCTGTGTGTTGTTCATGACTGTCTTTATTATATTTGGTAAGAGGTCCTTTAGGGTTTCGGTGATTATTTTGTCTTCCGCTTCTTTTCTTCTTTCTCTTTCTTGATTGCTTTTTTGAAGGCGTTCCTCTACTATTTCGGTTATTATTTTGTCTTTAGTTTCTTTGTTTTTTTTTCTCTACTTTGGTTGCATTTTGTAAGGATATCCTCGACGATCCTTCTTTCTGTTTCAATTCTTTTGAGGATTTCTTCGTTTTCTTCCTTTAGTTCTGCGAGTTTGGCGATGTCGTCGACTTCTGTTATTCGGGGCGCTGGGGTTGTTTCGTACGTTGTGCTGCCTGTTCTTCTCGACTTTGAGTTGTTGTTTTATGTCTCGCACCTCTGTGGTTAGTTTTACCAGCTGGGCTCTTGTGTGCTGTTCCTGCTTAGCAGTGCCGCCTGAAGCCACTCGGTGTCTTGCTTCTCTGAAGGAGATGTTTTTTGTTACAGATTCCTTCAGTATGGCCTTTGTCTCATAGAAGATCGGACAGCCACGGTATATTGCTCCGTGGTTCCCAAGACAGTTTGCGCAGGTTCTGTTGGAGTTTGTCGCATAGAGATTTATGATCAATAAATTTTCTATATTCTTTTCTTTTCTACCCGTGTCCTCTACTTTATTATCGCTCTTTTATCCTGTTCCTGTTTTGTTCGCATTCGTTCGTCTGCGACAAAATATTACTTTCCCATTCAAACTTTCGCCTGTTTCTTTTCTCATTTAGAAACGCATGGTATTGCATAATCGTGTCAGGCCCTGCAGTAGACGAAATACTGTGAGAATACGGTCTCGACTGACAGAAGGGCAGACATTAGTCTACAGCTTCCCCTGTCACAGTGCTTCTACGGCCAGTTTCTTGGCCTGAGGTGTGGAAAGCGCCAGACATGCATCGCTCAGAACGGCCACATGTCGTGTGAGGCGTTAAGACGTGTATTGACAGGTTATGGCAGGCGTCTGGGTTATGTGAAGTGTTAAGAGGAATGAGAATAGTTAGACGGAGGTGTCGAAGACGCGTTTGGCAGTTATGGCCTGCGTCTTAGTTAAGTGTTAAGAGAAGAGAGGGGGAGACGGGGGGTTTGCGAAATAACGTGGGATCCTTTGTCTGGTTAAGATATATCTACCCGTAGTTAAACTGGACTTCTTTCATACTCCTAAATCTGCAGTAGACAGATCACTCGTGCTAGAAAATATCTTGTGTATTGCAAAGTTCTTAGTTTCTTGGCAACATTTTGCCGAGTTCTAGACTACCATTATATTGAAGGATTCTAGTTCGTGGTATTTAAATCTGTAGTTCTGTGTGGAGGTAAATATATATATTTAGTAGAATTGAGTGATTAAGTGTTAAATCGCCTATTATATTTCACTAGTTTCTTGTGTGCAGAGTAAATAATTTATAAGTCTGTTATATTCGCTAGTTGACATGTTACAGTGGAAAGCAGAATAAATTATAATTTCTAGCTTAAACTCATACAGCTGTAAATGAATTTTATTAAACTGCGAATAATCAGTCGAGAATATTTTAAACTAACTTATAACTGCACTGATTCATCATTGAGTATTGACGAAATACGTATGTATTTCTAATTCATTATGATTGATTTTATTAATATAACTTATTTCACGGGAGATTTAAATGATAAGACCAGTTCTACGCTGGCAGTTTATAATGTAAGTTATAACCGAGTACATAGTATGTATAGTATTTTATACGTTGTTTTCTCTTTATTCAGTGAAAAAAAATATCTGTGAAGAACAAAAACATTTTTTTCTTAAAGACTTTGGTGTATAAAGTAAAACCTGTCTAGATTGCATTGGTATCCAGAACGACAGCGTACCCATTACATAAACTTTTTAAGATTTAATGAAGTAACGGGCCCATCGAGCCTGATTTAATTCTTCCAGAGAAAAACCTCAAGTACATTTCAGCCCTTGTGGCAAGCAAAATATTAACATCAGTAACATTCCGACGAAGTTTTGACTAGTGTGGTGTGACCAAATAAAGTCCTATACTGAGAGAAGGCACCGACCTGACATTCCTCATTACTAGAAACCTAAGCTGTTGACACTGTGCTCGCTGTTAACGTTTGTGCCTGGACAATTTTTATGTGACTTAAACAGATATCCAAAAATAAGAATAACCAAGAAAACGTTCCCTGAAGGAGTGAATCCAACCTGTCTTTTTGAAACTGGGGTTCTCTTGGCCAAGACTACCATTGGAGAGTCTGTATGTGCATGTCCTAAAAATTGTGTTTCCAGGATTTGCTACCAAAGCTGTGAGTACGAATAAAAGCATGTGATCACGGCTGAATGAATAGAGTGAATGCAGGACTGAGTAATTCCTTTATTGTTGTATTTTGGCACCCATTTTGATGTCTTAAATTTCTTTATGCTAGTTTTTGTTGTTGTTGCTAACAATATTTTCCTTAGGATAGATCAGAGTATCAAAGTCTGCTTATACCTTTAAAGAGAAAACTTAGACTAAAGCATATGTATCCGTGACTCTTTGGGGCTATCACTTTTCTTCTAACAGGACTGTGGGCTATACATCGAGGGGAAAGATCATAACTGTGGGTCTATCATTCTTGTAGCAATTCATTGACTTTATGACTTATTTCTATTTCATCATCTCACTGAGCTATCACTTATTTCTATGTCTATTCAGAAGGGACCGAACTGAGTTTTAATCACCTATCACAAATCTACGACAAATGGTTGCTCGTTTCCGGGAAATGAACTCAAAATACTGAGCAAGTACGAAAAATGTGGACTCGTCTAACGGGATTTTGAACTTAGAATAGAAAGACGAGACGGCAAATATCAGCTCGTCTCAGGAGTAATTTTCTTTATTCTGAAATAGAGTAAGAGTGTGATTGTCTCGTGGTATTGTGTATCTTTAAAAATAACTAATCCCCTAGACCAACGATCTGTTTATGGGCGTGCTGACCACACAATTAATAATTGTTTTTCCACAGCATTTTGAGCATTATACACTTGAGTTACAGGTTGATTTTGTCGGAATATATGTTAATTATTGATTTTGTAATACTAACGCTGGTAAAGTTTGTGATTGTCTAACGATCACTGGGTTTGAAGCAGTAGGTGTTTGAGCTAAACTAAGGAGAGCGTTCAGACAATTACGTCCTGTTAATTGCCTCCCTTACCCTAACTGTCTTCAGGGGTGAACTTGAAAGTGGACTTAAAATTACGGGGATTTTTTTTCGTCCTTAAATAATTTTTGCAATAATTATTTTGTTTCCACTGTAGCAACGTATTTTTTTTCAGTGAGTAATACTAACTACCATTTATTAGCCATAGTCGACTGCATTAGGTGCTTTATTGCCGATTAATAGCAGCAATAGTTAGATACTACATTATAGGAGGAGGTATCCCAGTATATAAGTATATCATCTTTTGTTTTGGTAATTTCTCCCAAGTGGTAGGAACCTGAGTATCCTTTTTCTTCTTTTCTACCTTGAGTAGTCAGTCACTGATTTATTATGGCCGAGAGGGCGAAACTGAGGCAGATGTTAAGACAGGAAGCAATGGAAGAGGGACTGGACGGCGACGAAGCGAAAGCTTTTGTCAGGGACGAACTTGAGAGATAAGACGCGGAGAAGAAAGAAGAAGAACTTAGAAGGAAAGAAGAAACAGCCGAAGCTAGAGAGCAAAAGAAGATGGACGAGGAAATGGAAATCCGCAGGGAGAGAGAAAGAGAGAAGGAGAGACAGCACGAGAAGGAGAGGGAGGAGAGGGAGGAGAGAGAGAGGAAAGAGAGAAACAGAGACAGCACGAGTTGGCGCTTAAGACTCTAGAGTTCCAAAAGCCGTGGTGCTGCCTCTATCTCCAGCAATGGAGAGTCTTCTTCTCATTCCTCTTTAACTGATCCTTTTAACACACAATCTATTCATCTCACCGCTGTCTTTCGCTCTAGAATCTTTCCCTTGTCCTAATGAGAAGATTGACACGTATCTAGAAAAGTTTGAGAAAATTGCAACTCTGTACGGTTTAGAGAGGTCGCGTTGGAATATGAAGCTTTCTCAGGCGTTGAAAAGCAGTGTGTATGATGTTTACGCCAAACTGGAAAGCAGCCAACAAGACAATTACGACGTGTTGAAGAAAGCTTTACTTGAGCGCTTTGAAATGAATGCGCGAAAGTTTTTGCAACTTTTTCGCAACAGCAGGAAGGAGAGCTCTGAAACTTTTCAGCAGTTCTCGTCTCGTTTGAAGGGATACTTGACAAAGTGCCTTGAGCTCTCGCAGCTCCCCTCTACCTATGAAGGTCTTGAGGAATTTCTTATAACAGAAAATAAAGAACACTTTGTCTGCCGATACCCGGAGATTTCTAGCTGAGCAGGGTGCAGAAAATTTTGAAGACATCCTGGAAAAGTCTCAGCGTTATCAAAATGCGCTGGCCGAACTGGCGGCCACAAAACGTAAACCGACAGAAGAGCATTTTCGAAAGAATAATCTAGACCAATCTTCTCATGCTTCTAATCAGAATAGCCACAGAGAAACTGGACCCCAAAACCCCCCTCCGGAAAAATCTAAGTTCTACAAGAACAAGTACCCCAACCACAGTAAACAGTCTGATCAACCCGACCGCCCTTCATGGCACCGCAGCCAGCGAGGACAAGGTGACAAAGGGAAAACCCCTGCGCACGGGACTAATGATCAGGGTGAGCACACCGAGCCTAAACGCATCGGATGCTTATTAACAGTCTCGCAAGGCGGAATTATTGACAGTGATTCCCAACCTGTAGAGGGAGAGAGACCCTCTACGCGAGGTACTGTTATTTTGAACGGTTCTCAAACTTTTTGTTTATTTGACACGGGGCTTTCTTATGATTGCATTGTCGCCAGGCACCTGGTTAAATCCGGTCAAGAGACAGGAGAGACCGTCGAACTTTGTGGAGTCTCTAATAGTGATGCACCTACAGCGCTTCCCATCGCACTGGTGGAGATCCACTCTGAGTTTGTCAGAGGCGTGATCAAAGCGGCTGTTATGGATGACCCCATCTACCCAGTAATACTTGGCGGAAGATACGTGTTTATTGGGAAACCGGAAGAGCCGATTGTGGCAGCAGTAACTACAAGAGGGCAAACCAAGAAGGAACGGGAGCCTGCGCCTAATTTGTTACCTATGGAACTTAAAGAAGCGCAACAAAACGACCCTACCTTGGCACCCTGCTTTAGGAAACTGCCCATGGCTAAGGACCCTAGACAGCACGGGGACATTTTTTCTAAGGATGGCGTACTTTATCGCAGAACGGGCAAGCCTGACCAAGGTTACAATCAGCTCCTAGTACCGAAACAGTAAAGAAGCCAAATCCTAGAAATGGGGCACTCTCTTCCCTTCAGTGGACATATGGGACAGAACGCCACAAACCAACGGATAACTACTCATTATTGGTGGCCAGGAGTAAATACTGATATTATCAGGTATGTCAAATTCTGTGCCCAGTGCCAACGTGTACCACCCAAGCAACGGACACCCCCAGTCCACATGGGTGAAATGCCAATAATGGGAACACCATTTGAACGGGTAGTGATCGACATTCTAGGACCCTTATAAAGGACTAAAAGAAGGAACAGGTTTATCCTGACCTTAGTCGACACATGCACTTTATGGGCAGAAGCTATCCCGCTAACATGTGCAGATGCCAAGCATGTCGCAGAAGCCCTAGTGCAGATTTTCACTCGGTTGGGATTCCCTCAGCAGGTGTTGACGGATAACGGATCTCCATACCGAAACCTGCTGATGGATGAGATCGTGAAGATCTTGAGGAACCAACACATTTACATAAAGCCTTATACTCCGGCCGGAAATGGGCTCGTGGAACGTGTTAATGGAAACCTCAACATGATGTTAAATAAACTGGCACAAGTGAAACCTGAAGATTGGGATCTTTGTATTCCTGCAGCTTTATTTAGCTACAGAGAATCTCCTCATACTTCCATAGGATTTCCACCAGCAACGCTTTTATTCGGCAGACCCATTAAGGGCCCGCTCGAAGCCTTACTTTGGTCGCTGACAGACCAGAAGGCGGATGAGACAGTTGTCTCAGCAAGTAAATATGTGTCGGTTTTTAAGGAAAGGTTGAAACTAGGATGGGACCTAGCAACGACCAACTGTAAGCGAACACGCACAAAGCACGCTAACCGATACAGGAAAGTCCCGAAAGAGAGAGAACTGGAAGCAGGAGAGAAAGTGTTGGTGTTACTCCCCACCGGGAACAACAAACTGAGAATCGGATGGCAAGGGCCGTTTACCGTCCTGAAAAAGATTTCTAAGGCTAACTAGCAGATCTCTATTGAAGGAAAGGAGAAGGTTTTCCATTTAAATCTGTTAAAGAAATACTTGGAAAGACCAGTGCCAACCTCCGAACATATCCTGACAATCGCCAAAATTGACGAAGATGACGATAGTGGCAGGGAAATTCCACTGCACACACACGAAATCTTTCAAAAATGTCAAAAGCGGCGACACTCTTTCAAGCGCGCACGGAAGACATTCCAGAGTCCATAACGTAGACATGGAGTGCTTCCATATCTTAAAGGGGGGACGTTCTGTCGCATAGAGATTTATGATCAATAAATTTTCTATATTCTTTTCTTTTCTACCCGTGTCCTCTACTTTATTATCGCTCTTTTATCCTTTTCCTGTTTTGTTCGCATTCGTTCGTCTGCGACGAGGTATTACTGTCCCATTCAAACTTTCGCCTGTTTCTTTTCTCATTTAGAAACGCATGGTATTGCATAATCGTGTCAGGCCCTGCAGTAGACGAAATACTGTGAGAATACGGTCTCGACTGACAGAAGGGCAGACATTAGTCTACAGCTTCCCCTGTCACAGTGCTTCTACTGTCAGTTTCTCGGCCTGAGGTGTGTAAAGCGCCAGACATGCATCGCTCAGAACGGCCACATGTCGTGTGAGGCGTTAAGACGTGTATTGACAGGTTATGGCAGGTGTCTGAGTTATGTGAAGTGTTAAGAGGAATGAGAATAGTTAGACGGAGGTGTCGAAGACGCGTTTGGCAGTTATGGCCTGCGTCTTAGTTAAGTGTTAAGAGAAGAGAGGGGGAGACGGAGGGTTTGCCTTTGCAAAAAAAATGGCAGTCATATTGCTCAGCTAAATAAGCTGAAATCTAATTAAATATGTATGTTCTGCCCCAAATTTGCACTCCACTGAAGTGAGCAAACACTACCAAAAGTAAAAAAAAATTAGCGTAGAGTAACGTCCCTTGATAATAGAGCAGACGACAATTTCTAGTTCTAGTGGCAGAAAATGGATACAAAGTCAAAGTGTATGTTAATTTCACAGCTTTGGAATGAAGGAAATCAAACATGTTCTAACATTTCTACAACCTTGAACATTCCTGAGCGGACTGTCTACAGAGTTGTGAGTAAATTAAAAGCAGGTAATGGAATCGAGCGAAAAGAAGGTAGTGGGAGGCCAAGAATTTTGGACACAAAGGACCATCGGCGTCTCGCCCAATTCGTTCGGGCTGGGTCAATGAAGAGTGTAGAAAACATACGGCAGCGCATGATCGAGTTGGGAAGCCCAGAGGTATCTAATGCTACTGTCAACCGGGAGCTACACAGGATGAATTACACAAAAAAGCGGGTAATTTCGTCACCATTGCTCACAGAGACTCACAAAGAGATGCGCTTGAACTGGTGCCACGAACACCAAAATTTGTCATGGGACAATGTGATTTTTTCAGATGAATGTTCTGTTTGGTCTTATCCTGCTCAAATAAATATTTGGACGAAAGGCGCTGTAACGCCTGTGTACCAACGACCGAAACATACCTAGAAATTCCATCTTTGGGGAGGGGTGTCAGCAAGAGGTGTCACCCCACTGTGTGTTTTCACAGGAATTCTCACGAAAGAAAGGTACATCGACATACTAGAGGGACACCTTCTGCCATTTATGCAGGTCATGTACCCCGATGGGTGCACATTTCAACATGACAATGACCCAAATCATACAGCTCATACCACCAAAGCATGGCTGCAAGAGAAGAATGTGATAGTGCTGAAGTGGCCCAGCAACAGTCCCGATCTAAACCCAATTGAAAACGTTTGGGCACTACTCAAGAATCATTTAAAAAAGAGTGGACTCAGAGACGTTGAACAATTGAAGAAGGTAGCTGAAAAATACTGGGACAGTCTGACTCACAATTACCTACAAACATTTGTGGGAAGTATGCCTCGCCGCATCCAGGCTTGCCTTGCTGGAGAAGGCAACATTATACTGTACTGAAACCAGTGTTAATAGATAGGGGAGATACCAATCTTCCTCTGGACATACAGTTTTTATTATTATTTGCTTCTATGAGTGTGCTGCGTTGCGAAAATATGACTGCCATTTTTTTTGCAAAGTACTGTATATATATATATATATATATATATATATATATATATATATATATATATATATATATATATATATATATATATATATATATATATATATATATATATATATATATATATATATATATATATATATATCTAGTAGAATTGAGTGATTAAGTGTTAAATCGCCTATTATATTTCACTAGTTTCTTGTGTGCAGAGTAAATAATTTATAAGTCTGTTATATTCGCTAGTCGACATGTCACAGTGGAAAGCAGAATAAATTATAATTTCTAGCTTAAACTCATGCAGCTGTAAATGAATTTTATTAAACTGCGAATAATCAGTCGAGAATATTTTAAACTAACTTATAACTGCACTGATTCATCATTGAGTATTGATGAAATACGTATGTATTTCTAATTCATGATGATTGATTTACTTACTTACTTAGTCGTTCCCCTTCTACCGTGAGGTGTAGAGGTTTGAAAGAGAGAGCGCCAGACTATTCTATCAGCTGTCTTCTTCCTGGCCTGGTTCCTTTCTAGTCCTCGGTCCTTCAAAGATTGTCTCATGTTGTCCTCCCAGCGGACTCTGGGTCGTCCTGGAGGTCTGGATCCCTGGCTCTTTGTTTCCCATGCTTGTCGTGGTAGCCGATCTTCTCCCATTCTGCAGACATGGCCAAACCATCTTAGTTGGGACTGTTCTATTTGGGTCTGCAGCGGGTGGGATTTTAGGCCTTGACGTATCGTCTGGTTGCGGACCATGTCTCTTCTTGTTACTTCAACCACCTTCCTCAGATACCTCATTTCTGAGGTTTGGATCTGGCTTTTGTGGGTTGTAGTCATTGCCCATGACTCGCATCCATATGTCAAGACTGGGACATAGGTGGAGCGGTATACAGCCATCTTAGTTTTCTTACCAACCTCTTTTTTGCTGAGGAATCCTCGATTTATGGCCTGATAAAGTCTCCCAGCCGCTGCTTTTCGAGTGGCCAACTCTTCTTTGATGCCCCCCTTTCGGTCTATAATAGCTCCGAGATATTTAAAGTGGTCGACCTGCTCCAGGACCTGTTCTCCCAACTTAATCTGATGTTTTCTTTCTTCTCGTGATATCACCATGGATTTTGTTTTAGAGCTGCTTATGACCATCCCTCTCTTCTCCAGCTCTTCCTTCCAGACTTGCAGGTTGGATTGGAGATGTGTCTCTGATTTAGCAATCAAGACAACATTATCAGCAAATGCTAGCTCTGAAATACAGATCTGTCTCATCTTCCAGTACCCCAATGAATACTTTCTTGTTCTCTCCTTACATGCCTTGATGACATCGCTGTAAAGTGCTCATTGTAAAATGTCACTGTAAAGAAGTGTGGTGTATGGTGTGTTCTCTTTCTTCTGTAAAGCTCCACTATCAATCACTGTAGCATGTGGTTTGTGGTGCCACTACTGTATATGTCCATTGTAGTGTACAGAGTTGTTGAGATCAGGCATGCTCCAGTCTACCCAGCTGTAAATGGGTAACTCACCCTAGTCCTGAGTTAGTGAAGGCAAAGGCAGCTGTAACAGTAGTTTACCTCTAAGGCTCCAGGGGAAGCAGGCCCTAAACTTGGTCAATTCAACCGACGCAGGATGGTGTATATATGGAGTAGAAGTGTAGAGTGTGATTAACGCGAATGGTGTACTGTTAGTGTTCTGACCAATCTAAGCACTCATTCACTTGTGTCTACAAGGCACCAATGCAGACTGCTGGAATCTTTGTTTACACAGTTTATTTAGACGCACACACTGGGACATAACGAGTAAATCATGGGTATATGTTGAGACATCAATTTGCAGGCATACATAGTAGATCCCATGTCATGACACATTCATAAATAATGGGTAGTACATCAATAGCTTCCAATGTCATGATACATAATGGCCGCATCCCCTATCTGACTAAGCGCGTCAGTGAAGGCGGATCGGTAAGTAACTAAAGTTGCTTTATGTTCATAGTTTATATCATATTATGAAACCACGATAAGGGGTTTCTATCAAAATCAAGATCTCCTTGCCACTGTCCGAATAATAAGATACATGCCCCGTTCTTTGGACAGTGATTCAAAAATATGATGACAGGAATGTAACATGGCCGCCTTCCTGAGTTGTCGCTCACTCACTCACAGGAGGGTATATATAAGCCAAAGTTTATTTGAAATGCATATGAATAATTTCTTAAAGTTCCTCCATACAGTTCTACAGTAATCCAGTTACTTCACGTAGACATAATTGCTGTATGGAAGCCCGTCATCTTCGTCGATACAAACATGACCCTAGCGTTGCGAAGCACAAAAATTCCAGCTAGGTCTAACCGACATGAGATCATCAAAAATAGGGTCTGGCATTACCTGGAGTCCGAATCATACATGGTACCGTACATTAGGAGAGTCTCTAACACAAACTCTAGTAGAGACACAATCTCCTACAGAAGAAAAACCACTTCATAAATCATTTTTACTGAAGAATGTACCAGCCCTGGAAAATGCGTAACCGCCATTGTAAACGGTACCTCGGAACTCATCACGACTTGTCAAGACAACTCCTACTTCCGCTAGAGCGGCATAACAAGAATATAGTCCTGCCTACCCATCCAAAATATACAATATAGGACTGATTCTACTTGTACTAATAATATGTAATACATATGAATTCAGGCCATAAACATAATAAGCAAATTAATCTATTTTCTGGCCCTAACAAATAAGTACGGACATGAGTGCCATATCCATGCGCCGAATCAATATCAAGAACGATTACTCCTATAATCAAAAGTGTAAATCAATCATGGATTATCTAGCTTTACCATAGACAGCATTTTCATACACAAATGAATGAATGTCTATATATTTTCCATATTAAATAGCCGTATCGATTTTTGTAATATGTGCGTCAAAATATGCACGCAACATATTACCACACCCCTCGGGGGAAAAAAATGGTACTTTTTTTTTTAAATACATCTAGGAGCAACATACAATAGGCTCACAACGCACCAGTAACAATGCGCAGATGATAAGCATACGTTTTATGACCTTAGAGAAAGTACTTCTCTAAGTATAAATATTTCCAGAGAGGTGTCACCAACGCATACTACAATATTAGCAATTTCATCTAAGATATCTTAACATCATGATCATCAAAGACGAAAAAAACATTGAGAGATCAGCGGTGAATAAACATCAATGAACCGCTAAGTAGTGTTGCAATCAATATATGATATATTAGATATGTGTACACATTTCAACATAGGAACAACTGTATCAAAGTTGTATAACAGTTATGAATCATGTGGGCATCTAGACAAAATATCTGCCATCACATTTTCTGACCCACGGATAGCTCGCACCGAAAAATGAAATGGCTGTAGAGCAATCGCGTATCGCGTTGATCTCGCGCTCTTCAGATTTTTACTCTGAATAGCCGTAAGAGCTTTCTGGTCAGTTTCCACAATGAAATGCGCGCCAAGAAGAAATCTTTGCAGTTTAAGGATTGACCAAACCATAGCCAATAATTCACGGTCTAGGACCGAGTAATTCTTCTCTGCGGCATTTAATTTCCGAGAAATATACATCACAGGATGCAGAGTTCCAGAGTACTCTTGCATTAGTGCTGCTCCAATCCCGGTGGATGAAGCGTCACTACGAAGAATAAATGTCTTATCCTTAGAAGGCAATACTAGGATAGGTGAAGTAGAAAACATAGTTTTAACCTTATCCAAAGAGGATTGACATTCTTGAGTCCAGTGGACTACATTAGGAGACCCTTTCTTTAGCAAGGAAGAAAGAGGTGACATAATGGAGGACAGATTCGGAATGAATCGTTCATAAAATTGTATTAGACCTAAGAGACTTCGCACTTGCTTTTTAGTCTTAGGAATAGAAATGTTAAGTATCTTACTTGTATTATGGTCTTCTGTTTTTAGGAACCCATGACCAACACGGTGTCCTAAGAAAGATATTTCGCTAAAACCAATACATGCTTTCGATGGTTTCGCTGTCAGGTTATGCTCGCGTAAGATAGACAATAGTTCATTTATCCCATTATAGTGATCGTTCCAAGTATCACTGAAAAGACAGATGTCATCAAGATACGCAATGACATCTGAGCGATGAGATAGGATTCGACGCATCATGCGTACGAATGTTGCAGGGGCGTTCATAAGACCGAAAGGCATGAAATTCCATTGGAATAGACCCCTAGGCGTCGAAAAAGCAGTAAACGGTTTGGCGTGTTCGGATAATGGAACTTGCCAATATCCCTTAGACAAATCGAGTTTAGTAAAGAAATGAGAATTCGATAGTCTCGTAAGTAGCTCTTCTAGTAAAGGCATAGGTTCAGCATCAAATTTCGTCACTTGGTTCAATTTGCGATAATCCACGCAAAGACGTATGTTATTGTCTTTTTTTCGTACAATAACCATCGGCGAAGAATATGCTGATGTGGATGGTTCAATAATTTTTAACTCTATCATCTCATCCAACTCTTTCTCTACCTGTGCTTGAAAATGTATCGGGATAGGATACGGTCTGACTCTTATAGGACTATGGTCAGTAAGAATAATGTCATGTTGAATGACATCAGTTTGACCAGGAATGTCAGTAAGGACATCCTGAAATTGTTCTAACATAGTAGAAACTTGTTTCTGCTCTCCTGGAGATAATTCTGGAGAAATTGCAACATCTTTCCATGATTCATTAGAGTGAAGAGGAATCATTGGAAAAGGTAGATTTACATCCGAGAAACTCGTTTCCTCATCCTGTATTACTGACAGAGATGAGTACTGTCCATGTTGGACTGGAAAATCGTCCGTTGCCTGGAAAACAGGTTGTAAATAATCCGGACGTTCATGGAATTCCGTGAGCATGTTGATGTGGAAGGTTTTACGCTTCCCGTCAATATCGACGATATAGTCAACATCGGAAACTTTTGATATTATATCGTACGGACCTTTCCAAGAAATAAGAAGTCTATTTTCCCTACAAGGTAGCAAGACAAATGCTTTGTCACCTGGACAAAGTTGTCGCAAGCATCTCTTTTTATTGGCAAATTCCCTTGCCTTCTGTTTCGCAAATTCAGAAGAAGCAGTTGCCAATTTGCATGCTTCAATAATCTTGTGTCTAAGTGCGATGACATATTCATAAGAGGATTTTGTGTCATCGACAATATTATCAGCAGTTATAAGATCATGAAGTAAGGACATAGGACCTCGCGGTTTCGCGCCAAAGACAAGTTCAAAGGGAGAAAATTCTGTATGTTCGTTGGCGACCTCTCTATATGGAAAGAGAGCCGCGGGTAAAACCCTATCCCAATCCTGAGGATGATCTTCTGTTATCTTACCTAGTAGGTTTTTCAGAGTTCTATTCAGACGTTCCACCATCCCATTGGACATAGGATGATAAATACTACTCAGCGATCTCTCTATCTTAAGAGTCGACATTACTTGAGACATGGTATCCGATATGAGTTGGGTACCATGGTCGGATAATATTTCTGCTGGAAATCCCAGACGAGAAAATATTAACCAAAGAGCATCTGCGACATCAGCAGTAGTTATGCTCTTTAGAGGAACAGCCTCCGGCCAACGTGTGCACATATCAACACACGTCAAAATAAATTGGTGTCCTCTAGCAGACTTTATCTTAAATGGACCAATGATGTCTATCGCCATTTTTTGAAATGGTCGAATGGGGATGTCTGCAGCCTGAATAGGTGCATCATGGCATGGACCTCTGGATTTAATCTCTTGACATACTTTACAAGATCGACAATAGATTCGTATGTCCTTATTCACAGCAGGCCAAAAGAAAGATTCAAGAACTCTAGCTTTAGTACGGGAAAAACCCATATGTCCAGCACACTGCGAATCATGAGCGTGCTGTAAGATTTTAACTCTCATATTTTTAGGCACAAGGATTTGATAATGAATGGACTTAGAGTAGGATCATCTTCCTGCTGTTTTATAAAGGAATCATGGGAAATCTCCAAGGGATCATCTTGGATCTGCGCATCATTATCTTCAGAATGTGAAGATTGCGGCATATTAAGAGCTTGAGCCCTAGTGATTACTGCATTAGCAGATTGCATATTAACATTTTCCCAATTAGAAATTTGCTGTGGAGTGCATTCTTTCACTCCATGAATGCGACCGATGATAAGATCAGCGATCGGATTCGGCAAGAGACATGCTTGCACCTCTCCTGTAAAGAAAGGCGTAGCAATATTGATAATGGCAGTGGAGTACTTCTCCAATGTGCCACCAAATGTTACACATTTGACTACATTGCCTGTAGCTCGAGAAGGATTTACGAGTGATTGCCTCACTCCGATGGTAGTGCACCCCGAATCGAAAAGAATTGATACCGGAGTACCATCTATTAATCCTCTATTGAAAACAAGAGCACCCCTTCCATTATGCGCGATTGACGCAGGGAGAGCGGGAAGCGGGTGACCGCAGCTTAAAGTAGAAACTGTGGTTGGATCGAATAATGTTTTGCATTGCGAACACTGAGATGCTCTAGCAAAATCGAAAGCGGAATTTGCTACACTATTGGAGTCTTTTTTATCATTATTCTGATTACCGGCGTCGTGGAACTCCTGTTGTGCAGAGTTAGCCTGGTAATAAGATTTACCATGTCTTTTGTGTTGTGATCTACCTCGGTTATGATTGTCTCTATAATTATTATTTCCTCTGTTATAACCCCTATTTGGGTTTGAATCATAATATTCATGATCATAATCATCACGCTCATTATACTGAGTATCCTTGTAATATTGGTTCTTTTCTCTCCATGAAGCACTTGGGTAGTTCCTATAGCTACTCCCCTTTCGAGAATGTCTAAAATTATGGGTACCCCTCGTGTGTCGAGGACTATCAGCCCGATTCCGGTTCTTCGAAGAAGAACCCTGATTTGAGTGGTTATCTTAGTTTTGATACTTATTCCAATTAACCTTTTTATCAAATTTATTTTTAGCTCCTTGGAATTTGTGTGAGTAATTCTGATTATATTCTGTTGCCGAAGCAACTGGCATACTCTCTTTAATGTTAGAGTTACTAAGAATCATGTCAGGGTGTGCCGTGGCATACTGGTCACAATATTCTTCCATTTGCTTTATTGTACTAGGTTTACGCTCATGTAAGAACTCTAGGAATGATTTATTTACAGAAGACATGACCTTGTCTCTTAGCAATAAATCCGTAAGACCATCAAATGTTTTCTCTATTTTGGATAATTCAATCCATCGTGAAAGTGTAGTTCGTGCTTTTGAAATGAAATCTGAGAATTCTAAACCTACCTCAGGTCTCATTGTTTTAAACAAAAGACGATAACCTTCTTCTGACAGCTGATATCTCTTTATCAAAGCTGCCCTAATAGCCTCATAATTATCCTTGTCGGCCTCTTCAAGGAAATATAACTTACTCAGAGACTCCCCTTTTAGATTTTCAGACAACTGATTCACATACTGTGATTTGTCAACATTATGAGCTCGACAAGCACGTTCAAATCTAGAAAGCCAAAATGTTATGTCATCACTGGTAGGGTTGAACGCTGGTACCTTGACCTTGTACACAAAGGGTTTACCATTACCACTAGATGCCTGATTAACATTACTCATACTTGTCAATTTTAATTTCTCTAACTCAAATTCATGTTCTCTTATTGCTTTTCTCTCTTCAGCTTCTCTATCTAATCTTCTCTGTTCTGCAGCCGCTTCTAATTTTTTCTGTTCTGCATCAAATCTCCTTTCCTCCACTTGCATCTGCAATTTCTTTAGTTCAGCAGCAGTATCAGCTTCTTTTTCTAATCTTTTTTCTTCAGCCAGAGCTTTTCTCTCTTCAGCAGCAGCTTTTTTCTCTTCAGCAGCAGCTTTTCTCTCCTCTGCAGCAGCTTTTCTCTCTTCAGCAGCTAATGCTTTGTCATATTGAGCAACAGTCCATTCTTCTAACTGTTTCCCAGTCTTATCAAGGGATTTTCCTTGTGCAATAAAGTAATCTAATGTAGACATCTTGTCTTCTTAAATCAGAAACCTGAAAAAGTAAATAAATTACCTTATTTCACTTTAATGGGAGACAAGTCTATACCATAGACTTAGTCTTAGTGAAAAACTTGTATGGTTATTTTGTTTATCATATAACCAATGATAACTTGAGTACCTGTGGGAAACAATAACTGTATATCTCAAATACTGTGGGAGACAAGCCTTACAAAGGTCTTGTATACCTTAGTGTAATCAATGATCACTTGAGTACCTGTGGAAAAAATATTTCCTATACCAATCACTTTGGGAGACAAGCCTTACAAAGGTCTTGTATAACTTAATGTAATCAATGATCACTTGAGTACCTGTGGAAAATAATATTTCCTATACCAATCACTTTGGGAGACAAGCCTTATAAAGGTCTTGTACACTTTGTTTTATAACAATAATAATCATAAAGTACTGATCTGTACTATAATATAAGTGTATTCAACTATACCTCCTATGTCATATGTCAACTAAAGACATTACAAAGGACAAACAAGAAAAGACAATCTGAAAACATTTGCAGAGATCAAATTAAATTAAATAGGAGAAATGAAAAAAATGATCACAGAAACCGTGATGATAACTGCAATAAGATAACCAGACAAATAACGCCACAATGTATAAACATAAGGGTGTAAAGAACTGAAATGAAAGGAAAGATGAGACCTACAATTATACAAACAAATCAAACAAAAATAAAGAACAGAAAAATATTACAAATACAAATATGAAACAGTCGTCACAGCTAACCAAATATTTGCAAACTATGTTGCATGCAAATTTCAATTAAGAAATTGCTCCCTATAGAACGCCAGAACAAGACCAATATCACTTGGTATTTCCTGTTCTAGTCACCTCCCATCCAGGCCCGCAAACACATAACAATCACACATATAAACAAATAATATATAAACATAAATACATATAAATCATCAATGTGTGTATCATATAATGAAATGTGTTGTAGTTGCAATGTATTGTACTGTATGCTCAGTTTTAACAAATTAGACTACCACTTTATTGAGTAATAGATTTGCTTTCTAACTGTTACACTGTTCAATTTTTTTGAGCACATTAGAAGATCCACCGATGAAATTTGCACTTTATGTTCAACATTGCTCTTCTATTACAGCAGGATAAACAATCACTAGTTTAGAACACTGACTGTACTGTGCCAAATGTCAACAAGTGCTGACCCAGATATTGCTACACTTGTCAGAACAGGTCAAGCTGACATTGATTGTATAGCTGTCCTACTGGTGTTGATGTGGTAAAACAAATGTTCTTGCAACTGTAAAATGTGATTCTCAACACAACAAGACTGCGTAGGCTGGACCCAGGAATCTGGCTCACCACTGTAAAGTTCTCATTGTAAAATGTCACTGTAAAGAAGTGTGGTGTATGGTGTGTTCTCTTTCTTCTGTAAAGCTCCACTATCAATCACTGTAGCATGTGGTTTGTGGTGCCACTACTGTATATGTCCATTGTAGTGTACAGAGTTGTTGAGATCAGGCATGCTCCAGTCTACCCAGCTGTAAATGGGTAACTCACCCTAGTCCTGAGTTAGGGAAGGCAAAGGCAGCTGTAACAGTAGTTTCCCTCTAAGGCTCCAGGGGAAGCAGGCCCTAAACTTGGTCAATTCAACCGACGCAGGATGGTGTATATATGGAGTAGAAGTGTAGAGTGTGATTAACGCGAATGGTGTACTGTTCGTGTTCTGACCAATCTAAGCACTCATTCACTTGTGTCTACAAGGCACCAATGCAGACTGCTGGAATCTTTGTTTACACAGTTTATTTAGACGCACACACTGGGACATAACGAGTAAATCATGGGTATATGTTGAGACATCAATTTGCAGGCATACATAGTAGATCCCATGTCATGACACATTCATAAATAATGGGTAGTACATCAATAGCTTCCAATGTCATGATACATAATGGCCGCATCCCCTATCTGACTAAGCGCGTCAGTGAAGGCGGATCGGTAAGTAACTAAAGTTGCTTTATGTTCATAGTTTATATCATATTATGAAACCACGATAAGGGGTTTCTATCAAAATCAAGATCTCCTTGCCACTGTCCGAATAATAAGATACATGCCCCGTTCTTTGGACAGTGATTCAAAAATATGATGACAGGAATGTAACATGGCCGCCTTCCTGAGTTGTCGCTCACTCACTCACAGGAGGGTATATATAAGCCAAAGTTAATTTGCAATGCATATGAATAATTTCTTAAAGTTCCTCCATACAGTTCTACAGTAATCCAGTTACTTCACGTAGACATAATTGCTGTATGGAAGCCCGTCATCTTCGTCGATACAAACATGACCCTAGCGTTGCGAAGCACAAAAATTCCAGCTAGGTCTAACCGACATGAGATCATCAAAAATAGGGTCTGGCATTACCTGGAGTCCGAATCATACATGGTACCGTACATTAGGAGAGTCTCTAACACAAACTCTAGTAGAGACACAATCTCCTACAGAAGAAAAACCACTTCATAAATCATTTTTACTGAAGAATGTACCAGCCCTGGAAAATGCGTAACCGCCATTGTAAACGGTACCTCGGAACTCATCACGACTTGTCAAGACAACTCCTACTTCCGCTAGAGCGGCATAACAAGAATATAGTCCTGCCTACCCATCCAAAATATACAATATAGGACTGATTCTACTTGTACTAATAATATGTAATACATATGAATTCAGGCCATAAACATAATACGCAAATTAATCTATTTTCTGGCCCTAACAAATAAGTACGGACATGAGTGCCATATCCATGCGCCGATTCAATATCAAGAACGATTACTCCTATAATCAAAAGTGTAAATCAATCATGGATTATCTAGCTTTACCATAGACAGCATTTTCATACACAAATGAATGAATGTCTATATCTTTTTCATATTAAATAGCCGTATCGATTTTTGTAATATGTGCGTCAAAATATGCACGCAACAATCGCCCATGAGGAGTATGAAAAGATAAGGTGACAGGATATCGCCTTGTCTTACACCAGTGGTGGTCCTGAACTCTTCTGACTTATAGTTTGCTGTCCTCACATAATTTCTGCAAGACTTGTAGAAGCTCTATATAGCATGAATCAAAGGTGCTGGAATGTTCTTCCTTGCCAAACAGTCCCAAAGTTTGCTCCAGGGGACCCTGTCAAATGCCTTTTCCAGATCTATGAAACAAAGATGGATCTCACTCTTGTACTCAAGGGCCTTTTCACTCAGCTGCCTGAGTGTGAAGATTAGGTCTTGAGTATTTCGGTTTGCTCGGAATCCGCACTAGGCTTCATCCAATTGTGGCTCAGCTAGGCATCGGAGTCTCTGCTCTAGGATTCTAGACTAGATTTTACCAGGGACACTGAGAAGGGATATGCCTCTGTGGTTTCCACATTGTCGATTGTCACCCTTTTTGAAAATCGGTGTTATGATGGCAATCTCCCAATCCTTTGGTATGGCCTTGTTGCACCACGCTGCCTGTAGGACCCTTAAGAGTAATAGGTCCCCTGATGCTCCCATGTACTTAACCCTCTTCTGTGCTAGTGGTTATCATTTCTGTTGCTCTACCTTTCTCACCATCAAGGAGTTCTGAGAAATATTCTTTCCATCTTTCCATTACTTCCTTCGGGGCAGTAAGCATTTTGCCTTGCTTGTCCTTTATAAATTTAAGAGGGCATTGTTTTTCCTTCCTCATGTTCTTTAGGGTCTTATAGAACAATTTCTGGTTTTCTTGTGCATCTTTTTCTAGCTTTTCTCCAAATTCTTCCCAGGACTTCTGTTTTGCTGCTAGCACCTTGTTCTTTGCTTCTGTTCTGAGTATCACATATTCTCTATATTTCTCTATTTTTCCTGCTGTGTTTTTAGCTCCTAAGTATTGTTTCCATACCATTTTCTTCTCTATTATTTTCTCTTTGACTTCTTCTGTCCACCAAGGTGTCCTCTTTCTCTTGTTCCCAAGTCGGACTTCACCACATGCTTCTGCAGCAGCTGTCTTTATGATGTCCTTGAATTTAAGCCACAGGGTTTCCAAGTCATCAGGTTGTTCTTCTGTGTTTCTCACCGCTGTAGCAATAAGCCCCTGATATCTGGTCTTAACTTCTGGCTCTTTCAGCTTGTAGGTCTTAATGCTCATTTCTTCCGTTCGTTTACTTGGTTTCTTGCGTGGTGCTGGGCAGTTCCTAGGCTGAGCAACTCTTTCAGTTGTTCTTTTGATTTTAAGCAGGTAGTGATCACTTCAAATCTCTGGCCCCCTCCAGACTCTAGCATCCCGGACATATTTGAATGAGCTCCTCCTAACAATGGCATAGTCGATCACTGACTTCTCATTCTTTGTTGGTTCACACCTAGTGTATGCATGTATGCGCTTATGGGGGAACTTTGTGTTTGTAATGATCAGATTCTGCTCACTGCAGAATCTAAGGAGTCGCTTTCCATTGTCATTAAGAGTATCTTCTCCATATCTTCCGATAACTCCACCCCATCCAGCTTGGTCATTTTCAACTCTGGCATTGAAATCTCCGAGCATGATAATTTCATCTAAGCAGTCATCAACTGTCCTTTGAAGCAGCTCGAAGAATTCTTCCTTGACCTCTGCTCTCTCATCCTCATTTGGCCCATACACTATGACCAGGTTGACTATGGTTTCTCCTTCCTTTAGTTTTACAACCATAATGCGCTCCGAGACAAAGTTCCATCCCTTGATACTATCTTTCTGGTTTTTGGCCACAATGCAACTCACGCCCCCTTTAGCTCTTTCAGATGTGGGTACACCACTGTATAGCAGAGTGTTGCCATCGAGATCCATGACTCCTTGTCCCTTTTTCTTTGTTTCGGTAATAGCCAGGATTTCTAGTTTTGCTTTCCTCATCTCTTCCATCAGCTCCTCTTCTTTCCCATTTATACTTCTTGTGTTCCATGTTCAATAAGTCGTAGTCCGTAGTCTGTTCCAGTTCGTCGCCTTTAGAATCAGTCCGGTTTTCTTTCTTATATTGCTTGTAATCATAGTTTAAGACAAACAGGTGATTGGCCTGTTGTGCCTTTGCATGGTGGAGGGGCTGCCTCCTTACGGCCTTGATTGATTTTATTAATATAACTTATTTCACGGGAGATTTAAATGATAAGACCAGCTCTACGCTGGCAGTTTATAATGTAAGTTATAACCGAGTACATAGTATGTATAGTATTTTATACGTTGTTTTCTCTTTATTCAGTGAAACTGGGGTGGCCCAACTTTGCCAGCGTTTTGTACGGAAAAATATCTGTGAAGAACAAAAACATTTTTTTCTTAAAGACTTGGGTGTATAAAGTAAAACCTGTCTAGATTGCATTGGTATCCAGAACGACAGCGTACCCATTACATAAACTTTTTAAGATTTAATGAAGTAACGGGCCCATCGAGGCTGATTTAATTCTTCCAGAGAAAAACCTCAAGTACATTTCAGCCCTTGTGGCAAGCAAAATATTAACATCAGTAACATTCCGACGAAGTTTTGACTAGTGTGGTGTGACCAAATAAAGTCCTATACTGAGAGAAGGCACCGACCTGACATTCCTCATTACTAGAAACCTAAGCTGTTGACACTGTGCTCGCTGTTAACGTTCGTGCCTGGACAATTTTTATGTGACTTAAACAGATATCCAAAAATAAGAATAACCAAGAAAACGTTTCCTGAAGGAGTGAATCCAACCTGTCTTTTTGGAACTGTGGTTCTCTTGGCCAAGACTACCATTGGAGAGTCTGTATGTGCATGTCCTAAAAATTGTTTCCAGAAGTTGCTACCAAAGCTGTGAGTACGAATGAAAGCACGTGATCACGGCTGAATGAATAGAGTGAATGCAGGACTGAGTAATTCCTTTATTGTTGTATTTTGGCACCCATTTTGCTGTCTTAAATTTCTTTATGCTAGTTTTTTGTTGTTGTTGCTAACAATATTTTCCTTAGGATAGATCAGAGTATCAAAGTCTGCTCATACCTTTAAAGGGAAATCTTAGACTAAAGCATATGTATCCGTGACTCATTGGGGCTATCACTTTTCTTCTAACAGGACTGTGGGCTATACATCGAGAGGAAAGATCATAACTGTGGGTCTATCATTCTTGTAGCAATTCATTGACTTTATGACTATTTGTATATGCTTGATGTAATTTGTTATGAGTTGTGATGGAATTTTATTATGATAAATAAACTTCCCTTAAACTTATTCCAGTGTGTCGGTCAGTTCGTTTCCCAAATTATCTATATCTTCTATTGTCATAGTTCACGTCTGTGTGTCTTTTGTAGTCACTTATGTGTGTGTGTATGTGAGGAACAGATATATTAATATATATTAAATTAGATTTGTCTGACTAATCTAACTCTGTTGTAGATGATAGGCTGACTGAGAGAAGCTTCTCGAGTGTCCGAGACAGAATCTACTATATTTCCTCCACCTTACTCGTGAAATCTATTTCTATTTTATCATCTCACTGAGCTATCACTTATTTCTATGTCTATTCAGAAGGGACCAAACTGAGTCTTAATCTTACTTACTACTTACTTAGTCGTTCCCCTTCTACCGTGAGTCTTAATCACCTATCACAAATCTACGACAGAGTTGCGCACTTTATAGCTGTTATCCTTTTTCGCATGAGGACATTCATTGTAAGAGTGACTTCCCGCACAGTACCGACAAATTGTCTCTCTCTTGCATGTTTTCTTAGTAAGCGAAAATTGCTGGCAGTTTGAGCACTGCATAACAGGAGGAATGTACTCTTCAGTTTTTCGACTTCTATCGTCTAGGTTAAGTTGACTTGGTCTTGAAGTCCCTTCAATAGTTAGGATAACTAGGTTTGTGTCCTTCTTGTCCCATGTCTTCAGTCTTTCCACCTGTGTTATTTTGATATTCTTGTTTTCTTTTTGCAGGCGGCTGTAGACTTTTTGTGTAGACCGATTGTTGTCGACCTCTCTTACAACTATCTTTTTGGTCTTCTTGTAGAGCTCCACAGTAACTTTAATCTGGTGGGGCAGCTGGACTTCTTTGTGTCCGGACTCTAGTTCGACCATCAGTTCTTTCGTCTTCTCCGTGTTATTTAGAGCTATTATAACTCCGTTTTCGTGTCTTGTAACTCTCGTTATACTCTTCCTGCCCGTTATTGCTTCGAGGATACCGATCACCTTATCGTCGGGTAGGGCCCTGAGCGAGGCCTCACCTCCAGACATCTGAGTGATCTTAATGATCCTCTCCTGCAGTGCCACGTGAGAAACGGCATTCTTTTGCTTTCGAAGTTGGCACGTTCCGACATCTGTCTCAGTTTGAGTGTGTGGTCTGCGGGACGGATTCACCTTCTGGCTGGTTGTCTGCCTCTGATCTCGTTTTACCGAAGTTGCCTGGTCGCTGCTTGATGGAGGCTCGACTATGACATCTTGTTTTGGTGGTGGTTTTACTTTGACGGGCTTCAAAGCATTGTTACCTTCTGTCTTCGAAGTTTTGTGGCCGTGTTTAGCAGATGTTGTCTGGTCACTGCACAATGGAGCCGCCGCCTCGACATTTTGTTTTATCGGTGATGTTACTTTGCCAGGCTTCGGAGACTGGTTGTCCTCTGCCTTTGAAGCTTTGGGTTGCTCATCGGTCGTGTCAATGGTTGCGTTGTTCGGCTTCTGAGAAGGACCGGCCCCGACGTTAGTAGTTGGAGTAATCGTGCTCTCCGGCTGACTCTCTTTGTTCTTTGCAGATTCTTGTTTGCTGACAAGTGTTTGACGGCTATAGATTTTCCTATTTTTCGCTTGTGGCTTGGTATGAACCATTTCAGTATATTGCTATCGTTTTTTTTTTTTTTTAAACCTTTATTTAGGTCATGATTTTAAACACCATCAATGTTATTTACAAGACTTTGTAAAAATTACATGATGTAAGATATGGTATATAAAGTTACTTCCCCCCCCCCCCCCTCCCTGAACAATAACATCAAGTCAAATAACAATATCATAGCAAAGCAAAAACAAAAGGACGCAGAAAATATTTCACAACATAGCCCTATCAAATCAAAAAATCCCCACACTATCTCAAACAGCTATCATAGAAAATACAAATCAGTAATAATCAACGTGTAAAATTATTGGATGATGAGACAGAATGTAAATGAGGCTACAATGTTCTAAGTACATCGACATCCTACCATGAGATGATTGGTGAAGACATAAATGATAAATGGTATTTATATTGCATGTTATTTACAGAAGTATTTACAATCAAAGCTACCTGCTTTATATTATATACTCAAACAAATAAGTATTTAAAGAAAAGCAAACTCCGCAACAAGAAATATTTTTAAAGTTGTTCTATTCTGTTTTGTGTTATTTGTTCGTATATCTGTGAAAATATTCTACTGTCGTAATGTATGCCGTCATGTACTGCCCTATTTCTACATATCCACACTAAGTATCTAAATTCTGCTAATAAAGTTAAGAGTTTAAGCTCTGTCTGTCTCGGTAACGTAGGTAAAATATTCAACATGACCGCTTGATACATGTTGAGTGAATGCGGTGTTTTGGAAGTTATTAACGTTCTTAGTTTGTTTAGTGTAGGGGCCACTGTCCTACATGTGTAAAACAAGTGGTCCTCTGTTTCTATTGCATTGTTACTGCACAGTTTACACCTTGGTGGCGCCTTGCCTGCTTTCATTGCTGAATGCTTGCTCATGATAGGTGTTAAACCGTACAGCAACCTAAATGTAACTTGTTTGGCTTGTGGCTTGACGTCTATTGCATGAATGTTTGTGAAGCTCTGCGTGTAGTCTGTTATGAAAAGGTTGTACCCTCGTTTTATCCGTGTGCCTAAAAAAGATTCTTGTGCCCCTACCAGGAGTTTGTATATAAGTTTAGTGTCTTGCTTAACTAATTGTTCGTTCCCTTTTAAATTTTGTAAACATATTCTGTAGAAGGGTGGTGGGGTACCAAAAAGATGGGGTTGTTTGTTGTCTGGTTTACATAGTTTGAGTATTCTAAGTCCGATATAATAGTGTGCTAAGGGGTACAAACTGGGGTTCTTAATTACCTCTCCTATATATTTAATCCTTAGGGCTATAATTTTAGTGGTGATGTCTTGCAGAGCTTCCCCCCCCCCCCTTTGTGCTTAGGTTGTATTAGGGTTACGTGTTTAATACTTTTAAGAGTGCCCCTAAAAATGAAATTCCTAATCAGTACATTAAATTTAGTTACAATTGATTTTGGTATGATTTGAATATTAGCTGTATATATAATTTTAGGCATAATGAAACAGTTCACTATGATACTTCTCCCAATAATAGTAGCTGTCTTGTATTTATATTTCTCTAACATGTTTTGAATTTTATCTACTAACTTTACCCATGTCTCTGTATTAGGGTCATGGGGGTTACAAGAATAGTTTATCCCATAAATTTTGATTCTGTTAACTTGCGTTAACTGAAAGGGGAAATCTGTCTTGTTTCCCCATTTACCTAATCCCATTAAACTAGATTTTTGAATATTTAGTTTGGATTCGTTAGCGTATCCAAACTCTGTAAAGGTTTCTAATATCTTTCTTATGGAATCTACAGTTGCTGGAAGGAATAAAGTATCATCAGCGTACGCTAATGATTTTCCAAATCACCAAGCAGTATACACAGTTCTAAGTACGGGACACACATATACAAAATTAAAGAGATCCCCGCATTGGAAATTCAACAATAACTTGCTAACAAATACTTTCTTCACAGATACAATAACACAACTCATTCAGGGTTACACACAGGATATCCCCAATAACAACATTGCAGAATATTGGGACCTGCTAAAAAACACAATAAGGGACAGAACACAAGACTTTAGCAACAACAATACACAGGGCTTTTAAGAGGGAACAAAATATATTGGAAGACGCAATAAGTTTAACTAAGCAGATAGACAAATCTAACCCACACATTCATACTTTAGAAGAGCAATTAGACCTGTACAAACAACACACATACCAAGGAGCTCTTCTTAGGTCAAAATTAAATACTATTACACAAGAAACACCCAGTAGACAATATTTAGCGATTGAACAAAATGTACAACACAGTAGGCAGATTCAGGAAATTTTTGACATGAATGGGAAACAACAGACAGAAGACATTAATATTAGACACGCTGTTTTTGAATATTACACAAAATTATACGCTAAAGAACCAACTAACGTAAACATACAGGATACATTTCTACACTACACAAAACGTTTAAGTGATGATGAGAGCAAGAAATTAGACGAAACTTTAACTTTAGAAAACTTAAGGGAAGCGATCAGTACTTTCCAGAAAAATAAATCACCCGGCCCAGATGGGTTAACGGCAGAATTTTACTTTTTCTTTTTCCCAATTTTAGGCCCCCTTTTAATTAAAGTATTTGAGGAAGCCTTCCAGAAAGGAGAGCTTCCGAATAGTTTAAATGAATCCTTTATTACTTTAATACCTAAAGATAATGCTGACAAAAAGTCAATCAAAAATTACAGGCCTATTTCGCTTTTAAATACTGATTATAAAATCTTGGCCAAAGCTCTCACTCTGAAACTTAAATTATTCATGCAGAACTTGATACACGCTGACCAACAATGCAGTGTACATGGGAGGAACATTTGTAGACATACACACTTCATAAGGGATTTGATTACATACACGCACGATAGACTGTGTCAAAGTGCAATACTATCATTAGATCAGGAAAAAGCCTTTGACAGAGTATCACATTCCTTCTTACATAAAACTTTACAAGCAAACAACATAGGTGCTTACTTTAGAACATGGATAGAAATCTTATATAAAAAACCCCATAGTAGAATACTAATTAATCACAGTTTAAGTGACCCAGTTAGGCTGACACGATCAGTGAGACAAGGTTGCCCTTTGTCTCCCCTGTTATACGTTTTAACACTAGAACCAGTGCTGGAAAAAATAAGACAAGATGTAAACATCACGGGGACGTTTATACCCGGGCAAGGGGAAAGAAAATCATTAGCGTACGCTTATGATATTGCTATCGTACAATGATAGTGACGATCGGAACGCGATGATTGACTAACAAAGTCTACGCTATTAATAAACTATTAGATCAATATGTATTTCCGTGCTCAGTATAGTACCAGAATCCAGCGCATAATTTAATATTTTTTAAAAGGGTTAAAGTGTATACATTTAAGAAAACACAAATTAGCAAAATATTTTCTAAAGAAAACAAAAACAAACTCTCGTTTTATTATTTGCATGCACGCAATAATGCTTTAGTGGAAGAAAAATTTGACTTTAAAACTGTGATTGCTTTCTTTAAATTATTGTTTCCCTTGGAAATAAACATTACTTCCCCTAGATGACATTTAATTTAATACATAGTAATGTGCCTATAGTAATGTGCGGTGATGGAAGAAATGCATAGCAGGCGTGACGTCAAAGTGCGGTTATTTAGCTAACATAGAACGGGACTTGAATGACACTGAGGCTTGAAGTATGTTGCACAAGAGTTAACTAAGAAAGCGCTAAGTAGCTCTCATTTAGCACCGGAGTGCAATGAATGTAATTAATAACTCAAAATGTTCATGTATGCACATGTCTGCAGCGTAAACTTGCAGAAGCTTCATTATTCAATCGTTGAGGCTACAGATACCACTATCGTCTTCAAACGGAAATAATTACTAAATACACTTAAAAATAATAATAATAATAATGATAGCTCCTTCAGTCATAACTGACTATGGGAATGCACCCCTGAGGTGACAGCCTCAGCTGCTTATTTTCCTGGTGTTCCTTTCGACGTTTTCTCCTCTCTTCTGCTTATTGTGTGAGCTTCTTTTCGCCCAATCTGAGATGGCGCCGCAGATAGCATCGCCACTTGGTGCGATCGGCAGCTTCATCCTTCCAAGTTGCTAGATTTATGTCCAGTGTCCTCATGTCTCTCTTGCACACATCTTTGAAGCTGCGGTCACCCAACTGTTCTTTTGCCATCTTCCAGTTGTTCGGGATGCGACCATCTTCTATGCGGCGGACATGGCCAAGCCAGCGTAGTCTGCGCTGTCTAAACATTGTATACATGCTTTGAAGGTCAACACGTGACAACACCGCGACATTTGTCACTTTATCTTTCCACGAAATACCGCACGAAACTTAAAAATTAGCGCAGCTAAAATTAAGACTCATTCCTATTAATGTAAACCATTTACTACATCTTTTATTGTTATTATTACCGTAAACACACTGCTACCAGTACTACAACGATAAGTTATGAATAAAATCTAGACGATAACGATCAAAGAGTTAAGGAATATAAGCAACAAACAAAAGATTTATAACACACAAGGAAGGGAAACCCGAGGCCTGTAAACAGTAAATTAATATGAGACAAACATAAAGGTATGTTATCAGGCACTCGTAGGAAATAAAGAAGTAGAACACTAGACAACAGAAAAACAACAGACATGAGTGGCTTACCCAGGATTCGAACCCTGGACCTTCCGTGCGACAACCCCGCCTAGCTATGCAAGCGAATCACACTATCCTCCCTGCCATCTACATTAACAAATCTTTCATTTTCTTTCAGCTCCACGGGGAGCATTGGCCATCAACAAACTTATTATAATTCTTCCTGTCGCGTGCAGTCGGTTCAAGGTCACTTCATGTCTTCCTCTTCCCTTCATTATGTATATAATTATCATCTTCCGGTGTTCTTAGCTCACCGTCTTTCTTAACCTGGGAATTTAAGAACAAGGACTACCTTCTAACACAATCAACAGGTTTCCTCACTGCGTATCCTATCCATCGCCAGAGTCTTCTTCTCATCTCGTGTTCAGGGACCTAAGACGCGTCAACAGTGAGTGATGCAGTCAGCGACCCATAGCTAGACTGCTTGCGTTAGGGTCAGCGAACCAGAGCTGACCAAGACCCTACTCCACCTTCAAGTGGTGGTCCTGGAAACAGGCTGCATCACTGCAGTCTGGCTGAGTGAGTAGGGATCGAAGAGGGAAGGCTAACCCGGTCCCAAAAATTGCCGTGCTGAAGTCGGATGTGTCGGCCGAAAGGCGCAAGTATAGCAGCTTCGCTGTAAACGGATACAACGCATTCAACGTTCTTTTCAGGACGAACGAAGAAGAAGAAGAATCTCGTGTTCTACCAGCCCTAGTCTGGTTCTTGTCATCAGTTCCAGATTAGTGATCTTGTCATACCATTTCAATCCTTCTATTCTACGCAAGCTCCCATTTATGAAAGTCGCATGTATCTCGTAAAAAAAAAAACGAATAAGAATGACTGGGCATGTACCGGTTACCCCTATTCTAGGAGTCGGAGTGGCGAAGAGTTCTAGAGGTAGCGGGTTCGATTCCCAGTTGACGGAATATAATTAATATAATTATTTTTTTTTTCGAACCAGTGGTCCTAATGATGTCCCCCTGTTACGGTATATGATATTAACGCCGTCTGCTAAAGGTTGGCAGACGTGCAATTGTAAAGGTTAAGACATTTAATATATTGCGATAGATGTTTCAATTATTGAACGCTCCATACACGATCGATTATGACGTGTCTAGCGTTGTTTGGGTCACAGTCGGTAACTAGGAGACGCTACCCTTTGTTACTTGACCGCCAAGCTGAATAGCTGCGTTTTTCTAACCTTCCAATTCAATGGCATGATATAGCCATTTATATGTGCATTTATGATGGACCAGGGTCAGTCCTAGAACTCTATAGGAGAGGAAACTTACGGAGGTTAGTGTTTAACTAGAATCCTCAGAAGGAGGAGAATAATCGTCAAATTCGTATGAATATTCAGACTCGCAGTCTCACTGTCGGCAGGTAGCCATGTCTAGCTGCGCGTGCATATAGCTGTGATGTTCTGACGACAATACTGCATTGTATCCTTAAACGGACATTGACACGTAAACCAGCAGTCTACGTTATTGATTAATTTATGCATGACTTATACGGACTTATGTTCTGCTCCTATTTGAAATGATCATCCTGTGTGTACATGTGATTAAATATTACGGACTCAATCTGAAGGCATTAATTACTTCATTAATGTTGCTGAGTTCAAGTTACATGAACTACTTCTTCATACCATGCTACTGAGTTGTATGAACACCTTCACCCTAATTCGCGTAATAATAAACAAAGCACGATGAACAAAAGATCACTAAAGTAACCATACTCAGTGCATGATCTTCAACCGGCAAATAACTCACAACAAAGTGGTGGCCGGTAGGGAGGATGAACCGAAATTAGATTCTGTGGCTCTCACGATGCCTGAATTGATTTCGGTCGTTTCTTAGGGCAGTTAAACGATTGCATTTTTGGAAGCCCCATTGAGGTTTCCCTTTGGACTACCTGTCCAGATCTGCTATCGTTTGACGATTTGTGTTAGCTGTGCCGTTCCGTAGATAACTGGTGTATTTTATTTGTACTAAGTTCACATTTTTATTCAGTTTTGTATCATGTTCGTTAACTATTTCGTCCAGTCTACTCTTACTATCATTTATTTGATGATTGTTAAATGTTCGTCCGTTATGAGTCCTGTGATGTCATCATTTTTTGCAGTCATTTTTTTTTTTTGTGTACTTTGCATATTCAGTTGATCTCGGGTCAATCTTTGACCCTTCGTTTTCCGTGTGACATTTCCGCTTGTTTTATTTAGTTCATAAATTCATTTTTAATTGTGAAAATGTCTTGTTTGCGTCTTGACATTGTTTGTACCCTTTTGTTGCATCACTGTTTTGTTTGTACTCATGATATATATTAAATACTACATTAATAATATAACATTATATTCAATAATACACTTGTAATTTAATTTAATTAATTTTTTCTGACATTTAAGGTTAATATGGGACATTGCATAATTATGCAGTGATAGTCCAAGAAATTAGCACTACAATTTATAAGAGATGCCTAGGGCATAATAATATTATATATATATATATATATATATATATATATATATATATATATATATATATATATATATATATATATATATATTGACCAAATAAAATAATCTTATAGTCTACCTTTGAGGTAATAGACCCATTATATATTATTTAATATACTTTTCTGGTACTAAGAGAGTGACTTAGTACATTGAACAATATAATTACTAGAAATCATACCCAACATTATTGGATATTAAGATTAATTGTGTGATGTAATTACATTATATTTAACAGATATCATAACTATTTATGATATAGTTAGTACTTAGATACAATATTGTTACAAAATATTGTCTATTGGTTGAACTTAGACATAAGAGTTCAGTACTATTGTGATTATTTATATTGAATATTCCTAAGTTGAGTAAGTATAATAATTACTCTGAAGCTACTATTGACTATTTTAATCAGTAATTATCAATAATTACTTACCATATAAAAGTCAAAATGCTTACTATAGACCATTTCGTTAAAATTGGTAAGGAATATGGTTATAAATCTCAAGAACTTCGTCAGTTTGCTGAGGCAGAACTGGAAAAACATAAAGCAGAAATAGAGGAACAAAAGGCTGCATTAAAGAAAGAGGAGGAGGAACGTGAGATGAAGCAAATTGCCAAGGAAAATAGATTAAGAGAGATTGCTAAACGTGAAAGAGAAGAGCAAAGAGCAATCGCCAGACAGGAAGAAGATAATAAATTGAAACGAGAGGAAATTATTTTACAACAAGAAATGGAATTGGCGCGTATTAAATTGGAGACAGCAAGATTACAAGCACAAAGTGCTGATGCAAACCAGAATAATAACGCACAAAATGGATCGTCATCCAGCCAAACTAAACATTTTTACAACTTTAAATTACCCACTTTCAACTTAAACGTGGACGACCTTTCATCGTTCCTGTCACGTTTTGAACAGACTTGCAAAACAAATCATTTGCCTGAAGAGTCATGGGTACTCAAGTTAAATGAATTCTTGGTTGGAGAACCATTGACGGCTTCTCAAAATGCTGACCCATCAATAGCAAATAACTACGGTGCTATTAAGTCCTTGCTTTTACGAAGGTTTCACCTGGACTAGGAACACTGTAGGTTGAAATTTAAGGGAATTTTACCTGAATCTCCAAAAGATTTTGCAGGATTCATTGCGAACATACGCAATACATTTAACAGATGGGTTGAACTGGCAGAAGTCAACAAATCGTACGACAAATTAGTTGATTTGCTACTACGGGATAAGGTATTATCTTCGGTTAGCCAGCCATTCTTTGCATATTTGCAAGAGCGTAAACCAGGTACTATTGACGAGTTAGAAAAAATTTCTTTAAACTACTATTCGGCACATCCGAATACAACCATTTCTAACTCCTCATTAAGAGAACCTGTACCTGTGGCGTCTAATATGGCCTACAATCATAATAACAAACAAAGACATCACAGTGTAGACAGAAGTAGGTTCCAAAGAAATCACAATGTTAACTTTCAGAAGGGACATAATAATGATTTCAACAATAAAAATGAGTTCAACAGAGGTAGATCACGAGATAGAAATTATTCACCTCAAACAAACTACCACAATAGTCAACATAACACTAATTATAATCGATCACATACCCTGAAAAATAACAATAATTGGAATGGTAATAATCATGGCTCGAGACATCGAGATAATAGTTACTATAGAGGACGACGAGATAATTCTAACAATTATACTCGGAATCGATCTCATTCTCGGGGATCATCTCATTACAACCATAATACAGGGGCGGCAGTTACAAATAATACTACCCCTATAGCTCAGGTCCCACTTGACAATAATACAACACAGTCTTCTGCTGCATGTTTTGCTATTAATTATAATGTGGCAAATAGTTGCCAAAAATGCAATCTTATTTTTCAGAAGGCGAAAGAAACAGTGCTTAACTGCGGACATATTACACCAGAGGTAGGTCTTGCAGTCAACGATGGAACAGGCTTACTAATTTTTAACAGGGGATTAGTTAATGGATCCGTCGTATCAGTGCTGAGGGATTCAGGATCCACGACGATTGGTGTACGTCAGTCGCTGGTACATCCTAGCTGTGCGACAGGAGAATATGTACGCTGCATGACATTTGGTGGAACTATTGAGTTTTACCCCACAGCTATTGTCCATGTTAATACACCTTTCTTTTCAGGACAAGTTAAGGTATGCATGCTTCAGAATCCAATTGCAGATCTGATGTTGGGACGCATCCATGGTAGTAAGGATTGTTCCCCACAGGAAATTGATGAATGGGAATTAAAGAATGTGCAATCTTATTGCAATGCTAACGCTGTCATTGCAACAGCTACATTACGGGCCAACAAAATAAATACATGTGGCACAGATTTCTCCAATTTCAGTCTCAGTACCATTCTGGAAATCGATAAGGAGAAGGATAAGACTCTCCTACAGGATAAAAAGTATATTAAACTACCAGTCCATCCTAGGAAGATTAAAAAATCATTTCGAGGCAGATATACCTTTTCTCAAGAGAATACTGCCAAGTCAGAAAATAAATGTTGGCGACAAGATCGTATTAACAGTGATCTGAATGAAATTGTTGAAAATGGGCAAAGAGAAAATATCCCAGACAAAGGTAATGATGGTGAAGTTCTTATGAACTTAACTAATAAAATTAGGACAAATAAATATGTCAATCATTATGAGACATCATCTCATAAGACTACCATATCCAAAAGATTAAATAGAAGAACTATTTATCACGTTAGTGACACTGATCCCACTTACATTGGGAAGGGTGCATATTCTCGCACTGTGTTAATGCGCAATCTGCCACAAGGTACCAGATGGCAGGCACTTAGCAATTTCTTTAATGACACGGCAGACGTTGTGTTTGTACGGTTGTTGTCACCTACCAATGACAGGTATGGTGAAGCTATAGTTACATTTCGTAACAATAAAGATGCTCGAATGGTCATCGAGCATGATAATGGTGCTTACTTTAACCATCATTGTCTACGGTTACAATTAGTACCTAATGCTGCGTCACGCAGATAACATGCTATGGTAATACAATTGTCTCATATCATTAATGACTCATAATAGTCATTCATCATTTCTTTTCTTTACTGGTCCTTACAAAGTCATTGATAAAATTTCCGACGTTGATTACGTCTTAGATATCAAGGGACACAAAAAGATATTTCATATTAACATGCTCAAGCAATTTCATACACGTCCTGAACACTTACAGTCAATTTTTCATGAACTAGATGACAACACAGTATCTACTTGTTATTATTCCAACTTATCCGTCATCCAGGAAGAAGAATCTTCTTTTCCTGAGGTACAGTTACCGTTACCGGTACCAGTAGTTCAACCTACTGAATCTTGGCGGGATGTAACCATCTCTTCAACGGTTACACCGCAACAGCGTCTACAGATTGCTAATCTATTACAATCTTATCCAGATGTGTTGACCGACGTCCCGGGTCGCACATCAGCTATCAGTCATGACATTACTCTCAATGATGATACACCTATTCGTGTACATCCTTATTCGGTTCCTTTACATTTCCTTGCTAAAACTACTAAGGAACTTGAACAGATGTTGTCTCTGGGAATCATTGAGACTAGTAATTCGCCATTCTCTTCTCCATTAGTGATTGTCCGGAAGAAGGACAATAACATCAGACTATGTGTTGACTATAGAAAATTAAATGCTAAGACTATAGTTGACAGCGAACCACATCCACTTATCGACGACTTACTGCCACGTCTATCCAACGCAACTATATTTAGTAAGATAGACTTAACTAAAGGTTATTGGCAGATACCACTGACCGAAAAGGCTAAGTACTACACCGCATTTTCCACTCCACAAGGTCTATACCAGTGGAATGTGATGCCTTTTGGGCTTGTTAATGCGCCAGCTACCTTCATTCGCCTGATGCGACAAATTTTATCAGGTAGACCAGACGTTATTACATATATTGACGACATATGCTTGTTTAGTTCGTCGTTTGAGGAACATGTTTCGGGACTTGTTCAATATTACAGTAGATTCATACCAATCTTGTCATCCATCACGGCTGTATTGTCTTCATTGTTAAAAAAAGACATGCCGGTGAAGGTGACATGGACTGGTATATGCAATGAAACTTTCAACAAAATTATAAATTTGTTCTCGCATGAACCAATTTTAAGACTTCCCGATGCCTCCAAAAGATTTTTCTTACGAACAGATGCTAGTAACTACGGCATTGGTGCATGCCTGCTCCAGAACCATGATGGCATTCTACATCCTACCTTATATATTTCAAGAAAGCTAAAGCCGGCAGAAACAAAGTATTCCACAGTGGACAAGGAACTTTTATCAGTTATATGGGCAATAACTAAACTTGAAAAGTTCTTGCTTGGTGCTCCATTCACCATACAAACTGACCAACGTGCTGTAGCATCTTTGCGTCGATCTAACCACAAGAGCCCAAAACTCGCCAGATATGCGATCATCCTGCAGCCATTTGAATTCTCCATTGAACATATTCCTGGCACTGAAAATATTGTGGCGGATGCGTTGTCACGTAATCCTATTGACGACGAATAATCAACATTGACATTCCTAAACTACGTCAATCATCACTACATTGGATAGAACGAAGTATGAACGATAGAGAAACAATTCGATAATTGTAAACTCTATGTGCATCACAGAATTGAACTAAAGACAATCAAGGTATACATATTGACATTGAAACTTCGTCTAACGTCCATACACAATATATGAATATTCGTTGAACAATCATGGAACAATATCTGACGACAAGTCGAACTTATTGTCCTATGTGCACTTAATTCTTGGATCCTAGGATAATTGACATTTCTGTCCGACGGAAACGTTTCAACACTTTGTCTAAAAGAATTCATCAGGATCAGGACTACGGATGGATCATCATATCCTATACTAATTAATTAGTTAACTTAACTTCTTAATTGAATTATTATCAATAAAATGAAATGTGAGAAAAAAAATGAAATGAAAGAACAAAAAAAAAAGAGAACGAAATATAAAAAGAAGAAATTATGAAAAGAGAAAATAAATCTCACACAAGTATTAGATTAATATTTTTTTTAATGTACCTATACGTTATTTAGTTAGTTAAATTAGATAGTTATTATTCACTAACACTTAACACACCCAATTAAGTTAAACTTATATTCGAATTTCTTTCTATTTCTTCTCACTTATTTTGTCTTTTCTTTTCTCATAACATCGCGTTACATTAGAATCTTAATAATTTAACTCTTAGTTTAATTAATTAATTTAATTTTAATTAGTCAAATTAATTCCTATATGACATACTAATACGACAGTCCTTACTTTAATTTAATTCTATCATTCACTATTGACATTAGATAACACTGGCTAACAAAAAAAAACTTTTTTTTTCTTTCTCTAACATTTCTATGTTTTTCTGGTCAATTTTAATGCGCTGTTTTTAAATCTGCAAACCGTTTTTCTCTATCAGGTCGGGATCTCTAGAAATACGCAATTGAAGATTTTTAACAACGCATACAGTATTACAACATCATTCGTACAAGAAGTATAACAGTTATGTAGGCTTGAATTTCTTTGCAGTCGACTTTCATCGGTGAATGGCATGTGGTACATCGCGATGAAGCATCCAACAATAATCGGCAAGCATGGTCACACTCCACCGTCCTTGATAACGTGACTCCATTACGGCGATATCTTGATGGAATCGTTCTCCATGTTCATCGCTGACTTCGCCAAGGTTGTCAGGGAAAAAGTCAAGATGCGAATCGAGCAAATGGATTTTGAGGGACATGTTACAGCCCATAATTCTGTATGCATCTATGCACTGCTTAACAATATGCACATAGTCGACAGATTTGTGATTTCCCAGAAAGTTATCGACGACCGATTTGAATGCCATCCATGCGCGAAGTTCACTACCATGTAACAAGTTCTCGAATTGTTTGTCTGCAATAACTTTCCTAATCTGAGGTCCTACAAAGATACCTTCCTTTATCTTTGCATCGCTAACTTGCGGAAACGTTTCTCGAAGATAAGTGAAAGCTTTGCTCGTTTTATCTAACGCTTTTACAAAATTCTTCATGAGCCCCAACTTTATATGTAACAGTGGTAAAATGAAGCTGTCTTTGTTAACTAATGGCTCGTGTATTACATTTTTATGCCCAAGCTGCATACGATCCCTGATAGGCCACACCTTTCTTGCATAATGTTCCTGTCTGTTGTGGCTGTCCCATTCACATAGGAAGCAACAAAATTTAGTATACCCAGTCTGCATGCCCGTGAGAATTGCAATGACCTTTAGGTCTCCACAAATTGGTAGTCATTGTACTTTTTTTTTTCCAAACGTATAGCCATATTGTCATAAGTTTCTTTCATATGAACAGAGTAGGCGACTGGAATTGATGAAAATAAATTTCCGTTATGCAATAACACGGCTTTTAGACTAGTCTTGGAAGAGTCGATGAAAAGTCGCCATTCGTTGACTATGTGCTCATGACCGAGGTACACCATTAGACCGTTTACATCTTTGCAATAGCAAATGTCATCATCCATCTCAAAGTATTGAACAAGTTCTCTGTGTCTATGACGAAATTTAGATATCGGAGTATTGGGCGCTAAAAGATTCCATTCTTTGAGTCGCGAACCGAGTAATTCCGCTTGTCCTTTGGTAAGAGCAAGATCACGTATTAGATCTGAAAGTTCTGAATGGTTAATTAAGTAAACACCATCATTCACCGGTATGTAATCCGAGTCAGAATTAGTTTCTAAAGCAGGTAAACTATCACTTTCTGATGGTTCATTCACGTCCAACGGATATTGTTCTGGTGGTACTGGGATCGGACATGTGATTGGATCATGAGGCACTGGTTTCGAAACCGATTCAATATTTGGATAAACTACAGACTTTCTAGTTTTAAAAGTGAAACCATGGATATGTGTCAAGCAGAAGTAACAATCAGTAGCGTGATTTGTCGGTTCACGCCATATTACTGGCACTCCAAAAGGCATCGACTTATGCTTCGGCGATTTTCGTAACCAACCTGCCAATGTATCGAATAAACTGCATTTGGCTTCCAAGATTTATTTGCATCATCAACTTTCGAATCGAAATAAAGTTCATATGCTTTCTTTAGTAATGGGGTTTTCCCAAAAATATATTTATTCACAAATATCTTAAGAACCCGATGTGATAGAGATAAACGGATTTCAGATTTGAAATCAGCGCAAGAACCTGACCTAAGAACACTTATTCTTATATAAGAAAGAAAAATGTTGTTTGTCAGTGTAATTTATTTATTTGATATAATAATATGTATAATATTGATATATAATGTGATTAATGTTAGATGACTATGACAAATAGTTAGTTGACATGACCGCGACACGGTTCTACTCAGAACATCGTCGGCCATATGTCACGATTGTGTTAAATTTTTTTGAAAAATTGTTACGTCAGATAGATCTTGAAAAAAAATCTTTCGATTTTTTTTCCCCGGTGTACAGGGAATTGTTACGGTATATGATATTAACGCCGTCTGCTAAAGGTTGGCAGACGTGCAATTGTAAAGGTTAAGACATTTAATATATTGCGATAGATGTTTCAATTATTGAACGCTCCATACACGATCGATTTTGACGTGTCTAACGTTGTTTGGGTCACAGTCGGTAACTAGGAGACGCTACCCTTTGTTACTTGACCGCCAAGCTGAATAGCTGCGTTTTTCTAACCTTCCAATTCAATGGCATGATATAGCCATTTATATGTGCATTTATGATGGACCAGGGTCAGTCCTAGAACTCTATAGGAGAGGAAACTTACGGAGGTTAGTGTTTAACTAGAATCCTCAGAAGGAGGAGAATAATCGTCAAATTCGTATGAATATTCAGACTCGCAGTCTCACTGTCGGCAGGTAGCCATGTCTAGCTGCGCGTGCATATAGCTGTGATGTTCTGACGACAATACTGCATTGTATCCTTAAACGGACATTGACACGTAAACCAGCAGTCTACGTTATTGATTAATTTATGCATGACTTATACGGACTTATGTTCTGCTCCTATTTGAAATGATCATCCTGTGTGTACATGTGATTAAATATTACGGACTCAATCTGAAGGCATTAATTACTTCATTAATGTTGCTGAGTTCAAGTTACATGAACTACTTCTTCATACCATGCTACTGAGTTGTATGAACACCTTCACCCTAATTCGCGTAATAATAAACAAAGCACGATGAACAAAAGATCACTAAAGTAACCATACTCAGTGCATGATCTTCAACCGGCAAATAACTCACAACACCCCCCCCCTTTTTTTTTTTTGGTCTTCTGGGTAGTGAGATCAGATGCCTAGCCTTCTTGCATAAGGGCGAAAAAATATGAGGTCCCGTGTGCAAGTTGCGCACGTTAAAAATCCCACGACAGTTGGAAATCGTAAAGAGTAGGTCATAAGGCCGCTGCCCTAGCAAAATTTAAAAATTAGAAACCAACCCACCACAAAAATATTTATAGAATGTGTGATTCCTATAATACACACACTGGGATTCTCGCCGGTGCTACGGAGTTCGTGCACTGTGCTGAGATCCTCCTTGTGTGATCTAAGGAAGTAGATCGGAGCACTGATGGAGTTGTCCATGTGCAATGAAGATAGTCCTTAAGACCAAACCAAACAAGACTGTTTATATTGTGGTGATACGCATATTAAATTAAGTGTCGATATGGTTTTTAAATGTTGCGGTTCTGTTCAAAGGAGTGACATAACAAATGATTGACATATCAAAGGAGTGACACCTAACAAATGTTTAAAAATATTTCAAAGGAGTGACAACTCAAAGGAGTGACAACTCAAAGGAGTGACAGTTAAAAACGCTTATTATTGTCTCCCAAACTCCCTAACTTTTATCATTGATCTCCATCATTGAAATCATCTCCCAACTCATAGTCGTTTACATCGCTTGAACTGAGATGCAGATGGTGCACAATCCCCCGGAGGTATTCTTCCAGAAAGATGGTGGCCTCCTGACAACAGTTGCAAGCTTATTTTCCTTCTGGATTTGCTCTTTCTTCTTCTTTGTTGGATTGTTGACTGCAATCAGCCGCTTCACCTCTTGATCTGAGTGGTGGTCTTTTTTTATTGAACAAAGAACCTTAAATCCATTCGTGGAAGCAGATCTCAGACGAATTTGCTCACAACAAAGACTTCTATCTACAGTATCTACATCAACAATAATGTGCCGCAATATACTCTAAACATAACCGACATTGCACATCTGTCGTCAGGTTGAAATGGGTATCGACTTTTTAAAAGATACTAAAATCAGTATGAGCCAAAATTATGTGATTTTACGGAGCAGTATTTGAACAAAAAGAACAAAGAGCCGTTATGTTATGAAGACCAAAGCTGCTGTATGTGATGCCTGCGCCACCAGCACTCTCCTATATGGCAGTGAAACTTGAACAACCTATGCTAAGCAAGGAAAAGCGCTCAATACCTTCCATATATGGTGTCTACGCCACATCCTTGGTATTTCGTGGAAGGACGAAGTGATAAATGTCGAGAGGCTGTCACGTACTGGCCTTCACAGCATGTATACACTGCTTAGACACCGCATACTACGCTGATTTGTCTATGTCTATGTCGTAATTTTATAAGATAGGTTTATGAATCTTTATGGTCCGGTCTGAGCAGAGGTGATAGTGGAAAATGTGTGAGAAGAAAGATGTAAGAAACTAGATTTTTCACGAAAAGGGGGGGGGGGGGGGGGGGGGTAGTGTAAGAGAAAGATCAGTCTCTGGAGTGAGTAGTTTCTCTACTCCAACCTATCTATACGACTATATTGTAATCAGACGAACGTTCTCTCCTTATATAACAAATATACGTTACACCTCACATACATACACAATTACGTGACGAATACGCACAGACGTGAAAAACTTTGGATAATATATATGGGTAGGGGTTCGACCAACACATTAAATTAAATTTTTTTAAGTTTATTATCACTTAAAAAGACTTCACAACATCAAGCATATACATATCAATAAAAACATGGTTTAAGACAAATTGAAATAACCCGATATATCCCACCCCTCTTGAAGAGAAATGATCCCAACAGAACTTAATAACCCCAAAAGGTCAAAGGTTAACAATAAGGGTATGGAATAGTCAGTAAAGGAAAAGAACGAGTTCCTAGTTAAGCTATCTCGTAAATAATCAGGTTAGTGAGGAAATAAAAAAAGAAGATTAGTATACTGATGGTAACAAGGGAAAAATATGTTTCTCTCTTTCTATTCTTTCACTCAGTCATTCTGTGGCCACACACATAATCGCTTACCCAGTAGTTGTCGCAGATATCCCTTGAAATAAACACTAACAATAATATGACCCTACAGTGTCATGTGGTTTGCCAATTCCGGCCCCAGACTATCCTTGGTGCTTACTGCTAATGTCAAGGTAGTCGCCGAAGTTGGTGCGTTAATTATTTTTCCTGGATAATTCATGTATCACTGCGCACAGTTGGTTGGAATAAGACGTATTCGTGATGGTCACCGTCATAGAAAGAAAAATATATTGTTCCTGTGCTGTCTAGCCTCTGGTTGCTGAGACACGCTGTTGCGTTATGCAAATGTTAAAAATAATAATTATCGGCTGTCCTCTGAGTTGATGGCCGATTCTGAACAGTGAATTTTCCTCTTGAGTATAATCCCCGTGGAAAACTACTGTCATAGGTCAGGTAAATTGATATATATATATATATATATATATATATATATATATATATATATATATATATATATATATATATATATATATATATCTTGCCTCAGCGGGCTGATCAAACTGATAGAAAAATCTGGTAATGTTCAGATCCAGTTTAATATTATATTTATTGTTCTAGATTGGCCTCTCTCATGGGGGAAGAAAGTGGACCGCACAGGTAAAAAATTGAAGACCCAATATTACAATAATATCTCAGGATAGCTTATAAGACCGCTAGTTTGCTGGTTTCTGATCAAGCCTAGATTTAGGAAAAAATATAAAACATTTAATCACAATATCAATTTCCTATCCTGTCACGTGTAAAGTTTAAGATCTCTTATCCACTCCGTTATTAAATTAGATTAGAAACCACAAGTGTCTAGCTTATCTTATCGCATTTAACACGTGATATAAACACTAGTCATTTATAAAATTACACATAATGGATAGAAGTAAATTGTATTCCGTCAATTATCAATCGCCTAGCGTATTTATTAGTTAATTAAAACCATCTGGAATAAAAATAGCTATATGTTATTTAGTACACCATTTTTAGCACTTAGTAAAAAAATTCCAGTGAATTCTAATGATAAACATAACACAAAAAATCCCGAAAAATGCTATTATCTATTACCGCAAACAGAAATTAATTTATCTCCACGAAATTATAAATAATCCACTTTGTACGATGGCTCTAGGATGTCGAGCTAGATATTCCATAAAATTTCTGAGGCGACTAGATAACTGATTTTCGGAGATTGGGCATATATACAAGAATAATGTTGTTTCGCTGAGCGATAACGAAAGTCATGCCTTGGGCACTCAGGGGAAATGAACGGGGTTTTCTTCCGAGGTAAAGAATTTCCTCCGTTCGCTCTGTTCGCCGTTGAATCGACAACAAAGGCTGCTGATCTCGGTGATTGTCTCCCTGTCCGTACCCCATCACAGGATTTCCCTCCCCTTGTAGAGACTTCAAAGCTGATTACCTTCCACGTGTTTTGGGCCCATGCGTTCTGTCAGTTGTCGTAAAACTAACGGCTCTGCTCGCATAGGAGCTTCAAGCAAACGCACTGGGTTCGTCCCCTTTCAAAGGAATGACAGTTACGAATCTAGGTAGACGCTCGTCAGCGCATGAAACAAGAAAAAATAGGCGTGGCTAAAATATGAGTCAGACAGATAGCGAAAAGGCATGGATTTAGCGTAACAAACCGTCCATACTAATGAGGAACCAAGGTGGGGAAGTGAAGGTGGACGGATTCATGTAGTCTATTTACATAACATGTCACAATCTGCCGCAAGAAAGTTGCTCGCATCACAAAAGATATCTTCTACTGACAACTGGCAGATGGAACAAAAACGATCTGGCCACCGCAGCTGAAGTTCAAAGATGTGTACAAAAGAGACATGAAGGCACTGGAAATAAATTCAACAAACTGGGAAGTTCAAGCTGCCGATTGCATCAAGCGGAGATGCTCCCTACGGCGCCAGATTGATCGATCATAAGCTCTTATAAACAGCAGAAAAGAAAAGAACACTTCTAAAAGACTCACTAACTTAGTCGTTCCTCTTCTATCCTGGGGTGTAGAGGTTTGCCAGAGAGAGCGCCATACTATCCTATCGGCTGTCTTTTTCCTGACCTGGTTCCATTCTAGTCCTCGGTCCTTCAGGGATCGCCTACTGTTGTCATCCCAGCGAACTCTGGGTCGTCCTGGAGGTCTGGATCCCTGGCTCTTAGTTTCCCATATTTGTCGTGGTAGCCAATTTTCTTCAATGCTGCACACAACTACAAACCGTCGCAACTAGGACTACTAAGTGGAAAAGGGGGGAGAGAGAAGATCCTATATTTAGATATCGGAAATCCGATTTTATTATCTTGAATTTACTACATCCTAATAACCCATCAAGCGTTGAATGGGATACTTTTATTTGCTCGGTTTACAATAATTAAAGAGGAGATAATGATGCGACTTTTACTTATAGGACAATTAATGATCGCCTGTTAGAGAACGACACTGCATTAGATGAATCAACAAGGCTAAGATTACTTGAATTTGGCATGAGACTTAAGCCTAACAGGGATGGGCGTATGAGAGGATGCATCCGTCTTGTGTACAACCAGCGCGCAATAGGAATAGTTAGCATTCATATCCTTCGACATTTTCTGAGGGAGACTAAGGACCTATAGGTTTGCCGGAAGTGCAGGGATGTTGATTATGTTCAACAATAACAATTACGTATCGGCATTTGAACATGTTGCAGTATTTGGACTTAAGAACACGATATCTCCTAATTATAACCCTTCAGAGGTTGAAGGGAATATATACTCATGGAAAAAAGTAAGTGTGCAAAACTTTATAGGGCACTGTGCGTGATTTCATGGACGAAATGAAATAAAAGTTGGCACACAATGTGGTTGAATATTGAATAAAAGACCAAGTGATCACTGATTTTAGTGAAAATGTCATGAAAGAAAGATAAAAACTAAAATCAGTGTGGCATCCCCACGAAAAAAGGAAATCTTGATTTCAGTACCGTGTATGTCCACCTATTCCGCACTGTTCTGCACGACACGTGTCTTAAACCTGGAATGTTCCTGGCAGTCCACGTTTCCTGAATAAACCTGTTACGCAAGTGCATAAGGCGTATGTAACGGTCTTGTGCAGGGGTGGTAACTCGTGGTCTGCCACTTCTATGGCGATCAGCAGTGGATCCAGTGGATCCAGTTTGGTGGAAACGAGCTTGAATGCGTGATCTAGTGTTCCTGTGAACATTGAAATGTTGTGATACAGCTAATATAGTCGCTCCAGCAGCTAACATCCCTATAGCTGTTGCTCGCTGTTGTTGGTTCAATCTTGGCATTGTCAAAAAAGATGTTTCTGTTGGACTCTTGGTACTCTCTGTTTCAACGATTACGTTTTCACATGCTTGTGATTAGAGCTACACACTTACCTTCCTTTTATCTGTGATAAATTCTCCCCTACGGCACTTTTCACGTGATTTATCTTGCACCGTGATTATCTCCCCATGAATAGTGCGATCCAATTGTAATTGCACGGGTAAGTGAACAACACTCACACAGAAATGTGTGCCAACTTGCATTTGAGTTCACCCAAGAACACACGCACAGTGCCCTGTTGAGTGCTGCACACTTACTTTTTTTCCATGAGTATATATTTTACCATCAGTTTAAAAACAAGCGAAGAGATGTTATCTAATCACTGGAGAAACAGAAAATGGCATTTTGTTCAACAAAAATAATTAGTCAATGCAGTTAACAATCATAAATGTATGCTTACTTACTTAGTCGTTCCTCTTTTACCATGAGGTGTAGAGGTTTGGAAGAGAGAGCGAGCGCCATACTATCCTATCTGCTGTCTTCTTCCTGGCCTGGTTCCATTCTAGTCCTCGGTCCTTCAAAGATTGTCTAATCTTGTCCTCCCAGCAGACTCTGGGTCGTCCTTGAGGTCTGGATCCCTGGCTCTTAGTTTCCCATACTTGTCGTAGTAGCCGATCTTCTCCCATTCTACAGACATGTCCAAACCATCTTAGTTGGGATTGTTCTTCTTGGGTCTGCAGGAGTTGAGTTTTGACGTATCGTCTGGGTGCGGACCATGTTTCTTCTTGTTACTTCAACCACCTTCCTCAAATACTTCATTTATGTCACGTGTTGCTTCTCCTTAGCTCTGCAGTAGTGGTCCAACAGTGGCCAAAACTCAAGGGTAACTAATGTGGGTCTTCAAATGTTATACCTTCGCACAAGATTACTCTTGGCAGAGTTGTAGTTAGAAGGATAATGATGCTTCTACCTCAAGGGAGAATTTTCCCCGACATATTCAGAAAAGCAAGCAAATGTTAACTCTAGTTTCTGCCGTCAACTTTTGTGAAGGATAGGGTTTTCTTATAATTCGTTAGTTCGTTCAAGCCCCCAGCTGAGTTAATTCAACGAATTTCCCGTTATTATTATTGTATAGCTCTGTTTAAGTGTATTTAAAAAATGGTCTGAGACATAATGATGTCGTACATTCCAAATGATTAAATCAACCTTAGATTTGTCTTTATACAAGTGTATTGCCTCCCCTGCTTTGCAATAGTTGTCCAACAGTTGCCAAAACTCAAGAGTTTCTAACATGGGTCTTCAACGGTGTCTACCTTCGCACAAGATTACTCTTGGCAGAGTTAAAGTAGAAGGATAATAATGCTTCTATCTCAAGGTAGTATTCATAAAATATTTCAGAAGTGAAGAACAATGCTGCATTGGGCAGGGTAATTGTTAACTTATATCTGATCCGCCGCCTTTTATGAAGAATTAAGCAATTATTAATTTCAGCTCGTTCAAGACCCCACCCTGATTTACTCAGTGGAATTCTAATTATTCTGGTATAGCTCTGTTTAGAGTGTATTTAGTAACCTGAGTGAGACAAACATGCAGTACATCCAAAATGATTAAACCGACGTTAAATTTGTATTTTTACAAATAACAGATTTAATAATCAACTACGTTTTAACAGTTTAAAAAATTTGAAAAATCTTTAGCAGAAAATACTCATCATCGTGCGATGGTAGTGTTTTATGAAAGAAGTCACTTGGCAGCTTTTAGATTTAACTTAGCTGCAAATGGTAGTGTCTTCTCCCGCTAGGGTTTTTTGGGTTCTGTGCAGATAGGTCACTGGAGTTCTCGCGTCTCTGGTCAAGATTAAAGGCGCAGCACGTTCCAAGTAAGATCAGGGAGTAACTGCAAAGCTGGTCCCGCGTCTCTACGATTCTCTGATAATGGTGTCTAGTTCGACGTCAGTCCACTTCTACCCTCACTTTTGGTCCAGAGATTAGTACCCTCACTGGTACCACCAACTAGTATGGTAAAAGAATAGAAACAAAACACTCTCCTGAGTATTGCGTTTCCCGACACATGCTTATGTGTTCCCATCTTTCTATTCCACCATCCCATCAAGCTCAGAATTTACCCTTGATGAGAATTAAGCTTAATCCCTCGAGAGAAAACTTTCTTTACATTTAAATTGAATCCCTTTATATTTACTTTACATTCAAATGAAAAGGTTAACAGTATAGATAGAATATGTTTACATTTACATTTACATTGGTTGAAAAATGTTCACAATACAGATAGAATATATTTTCAGTTACATCTACACTGGTTGAAAAGCTTTAAAACTTTCACTATTTTAAAGTGAATAGGTTTACATAGACATTTACACTGGTTTGTACTTGTAAATATTATAATTAGAATGTACATCATTTCTTTCACCTTTTATTCCCTGCTCCATATGGAACTTGGGACTATCTATGCTTTTAGTTCTCTTTAAGAAACTAGCGATAAAGCAGTCACCAGCCCTTGCAGTGGTGGTTCATAAAATCATTATTCTAAATGCTGAGGTTTCCAGCCTCCAATGACTTGGACATCCACTAGCAATTTTCACATATTAATATTCACGTGGCAATATATACATATTAGTTCACATGTTAGTAATAAAAAATATAGAATGTAAAATGCACAACTTACGCCAATCTTGTCCCACATACTGTTTGCTCAGAGGAATAACGGCACTGGAATAGGCCTCTTGCACGTGTTCTTATGGGTCTTTATTTTAACAATGAATTTCCAATTTGACTCTGTGCTTTAGATTCCTCGGATTCCCGGTGTCCTTGTTAAATGGTAGAGTTTATTCTGGGCTCTAAAGTTCTCGAAATTTCTCAAACAATGATCCGGTTCCGATATAAGAATCTTGATTCTAGGCTCTGGCAAGATCTCGTTGTCGTCTTGGCAAGCGATTCCCACAGTGAACTAGACTTGCAAAAAGTGTCAGATTATATTCAATGTCTTCTTCCGCATTTTTGTGTGTGTCCAATCGTTTGAAACATGCGTGTTTTGTGGGGTAATTTCAAATATTTCCACTAGGAACAATTCTGCGCGTAATACAGAGGTCACCTCTCCCATATATGGAAAAAACATCCGATCGCCTTCGATGCAAACCCACACACACATCTGTAAACTCATTCGACAATGTGTTTCAGATGTAACATCTTACTTTCCTCTGAAATAGGTGGAGTGGAAATGATTTTATCATTCATGTATGTTCAAAATGTTTCGCCCAGACAAGTAATCTCTTATCCGTCACGTGTGCACAAAAGATCCGTCTACGGGCGAATAATTTTTTATCGCCAGGCACGGCTTGGGCAAACAACTCTACGCGAAAACCGAGCAGACCCATATGGGTTTCACCTGCGCTAATCTCAGCAAAGTTTTTCTGTTGTCTAGTGTTCTACTTCTTTATTTCTTACGAGTGCCTGAAAACATACCTTTATGTTTGTCTAATATTTATTTATTCAGCAAAGCTGTGCAGTGCCAAGCAAATGTGGTGCCTTATCACCAACAAGGAGTGTCAAATGATTTGGCAATATCAAATATCTGCTTGATACGAGCAACAAGAAATGTGTCGACCCGGAATTTCCAGGTTATCAGTATGTACAACAATTGAAAATGAGTACTGCCGTAGTGGAGAAGAGATCGAGAATAGGTCGGCCATCCTGTGACAAGTAACACATTTAATAATGAATTATGGTGTAACAGTAATGAAAATGAATAATTCCTTATAGAAAAAGTTTCCATCACTGGGTGATGTTATGGCCTTAAAAATTTGGATAGTTCACCTGGCAGCTTTTATGTTTCTACTTAGCTGCCAATGAGTTTGTCTGTTCTGCTTGTGGTGAAAAATTCTAATACCCATATATAAATTAGAATATAAATGTAAAGCCGAACGAAATAATACGATAGGAAGAAGAATGGAGAAAGACCAGTGCTTTCCCAGTATAGATAACGCCTTCGTTGTATAACGCCTTAATGGCTAACACAAGATTTCTACTTGTCCTAATTCGTTCGTTCCTAAATAAAATGCTTAGGCTTAACGATACGGCGATAACCGTAGTTCTAAAAATAGAATGTGTAGTAAAATCTTCTAGACGAACTTGATTTTAAAAAACTAACATTAGTGCAAAATCGCTCACAAGGTTAGCCTTGGAAAGACAGACGGGCTTAGAAGAAAAAAAAAGCAGAGAGAGATAGACGGACCATGGAACACAGTAACGCAAGCCACTCGCAGCGTGTCTAAAAATAAACCAACTCACAGTGTGCATGGCCTGATTTTTTTCAAATAAACAGTGATGAAAAAAAACTAACGATACGATGTTAGGTTTAGAAAACAGGTTTAATTCTTATTAGGAAACCTGATATTTTAAGTAGGGCTCCTTACTTTATACTGATAGTACAGTCGTAAAGAATTGAACAGGTGGTAGTTGAAATTAAACACTTAACATCGAAAAAAGATCGCATTCTTAACTACGCCACTTAGCCCCTTGAAAATCTTATATTCGTGTACAGGAAGGCTAGGGGACTAGGAATATGTAATAAATTATCTAAAAAGTCCATTAGATAATTAGATATTGGTAATAAAACATATAGAGAACAGATATACTGTCAGGCTTGGTCATATCTGCTTGGGATGGAATTCCCTGAATTTTGTTGAAACATAGTAGTGACAGAAAGTCTAAGATAGTACAAGGGAGGCCATTGGCTGAACTTTGAAGTTAAAAGAAATTTGATTGGGTGACCTATGAATAACAAATAAATGCCTAGAAACGGAGTAAAAGTGAATGAAAATATTTGAATGACTGTGTACTCTTTTGAAAATATTCAAAACGATTGGCCAATATACTGGATATTGGCAGAAGAAATCTTAGAGGGGACGCCATATCGTTACACATTGTGAGAGATGAGAGCAGGCAGTGTTATCAAAAAATTAAATATATAATAACAGCCTGGACGTACCGCAGATCAAACTGTGCCAGTCATCTTTAGTGTGTATTTCCTTACGAATTGTGGTAAGCTAGACATTTTTAATCTGTATTTTATATGAAAATTGAATGTGAAATGATAAATTATGTCTGTATGTGTGTGGTTCAGTAGCAAACATGAGGCAAAGCCTAGATATTGCTCCACCATGTAAAAGATTGTCAGAGAGGAGTATAACTGCATATATATATTGGATTGCCATATAGTAACATAACACCTATCCTATTGTATGGAAGGGATTACCATTAGGGAAAGGAATACTGGTGTATATTGTCACATGAAAAGCTAGCAGTTGGCCTAAAGCGCTGAACTTTATGTTTGTTTGTACTGTCATGTACTTCAGTGTGAAATAATATTGTATATTAGTTATGAAGAATGAGGCACAACCTTCTCATTTCAGGGGCCATGGTATAGATGGTGATATTGCATCGTCCGGTCTGAGGACTGCGTGATCCAGAAAGCTGGCAGCAGACTCCTTGCACAAGATAGCGGCCATTGTATATCATACTATCAAACTGAGAAGCAAGCGAGCAGAGGATACAGGTTTCCTGCAGCTGCATTATGAGATAAGCGCATGTCAGCACGAAAAAGCTCAACCTTGAATAAAATACCCTGAACTGAACTTTATTATAAAAACAAAAGGGACAGAAATTTAAAAAAAAACCCAGAATCTGTGAATCCTTCAATATTATTTCCACCAGTACAAACACATAAAGTCGTGATGACCAACAACAACCTAGCACTAAAAGCCAGTATTACCTCATAATAATACATCACAACACTACACTCATATTACAATAATAATATATGTCTGGACAAAGATCTTTTGTATAAATTCTTGTACATAAACATTGTGCTTACATTTGATTGTGATTCCTGATTCACATTGTAGTAGGATCAGGATATCTATATATTGAAAAAGCTAATACAGTGTATAAAAGTTAACACTTGACTTACTTAAGATAAATCTTTAGAGTGTTATGTGTTTGTGATTGTCATAGTGTTGTAAATTGTTGTGGATCTTAACTTAGGTGTTTATCTGTCTGTTGGTTGTTGTGAACTTACACTTCATCACTATCATAACCCTAGACATTAAACGAAGTCATCACACAATTCAAGAATAAGTCTGATTGAGGTCGAAATGTGGTAGCAAGCAAGGTTTTCTGTAATACACCAAACTTATTAGATACAGAAACCTTCACAGCTGATCTCATTCAGTACACTAAGTCCCCTATAACTATATTTATATAATCCCAACTCACCACACTGCTCCAGCTAATGTTTGGTCTTTATAGATGGATGCCTGATTCACACTCGTCAGTGGTCAAGTTTGAAAGTTGTAGCACGTTCCAAGAAGTGTCATGGAGTAACTACCAAGCTGGTCCCTCGTCTCTAAGACCTGTCTGATGATGGTGTCTAGCGTTGACTTCAGGCCACTTATACCCTCACTTGTTCCAGAGATAGTACCCTCAGTTGGTACCACCGACCCAAATCTTTGAGCTCACCGACAGACTGCTGGCTCAGTGAAATAGCTACGGCAATTTGTTGAAGATGCCTCTTACAAGTGTTCTGGGGTTTTTACTTTAAAATAAGCTCTCACTTTGACTCCGTGTCTCAGATTTCTCAGATTCCGGTTTTCCTTGCTAATAATGGTATAGTTTTCCTGGGCTTTAATTCCTCAAGATGCTCAAACAAAGTCCGGTCCGATAAAGGAAACTCTGATTCTATTCTTAACTCTGGCAGGTCTAGTTGTCTTCTCGGCGCGAGGTGAATTTTTACAGTGCTTTCAACCGACTAAAGTGTCAGGTTATATTGCCCCTTTCGTTCCTGTCAAGTGTTGTTTACTATTAAACCAGGCCCCATCAGAAATGTGGTTATTTCTTCATCTCGAATGCCGGCCAATAGTTACAGTCATGCATGGTTTTATGGCGTCTATTCAAAAAATTTCCTCTTAGGAAAATTCTGCATGTTATTTAACAGGTCATTTCTCCCAAATATGGGCGTTAAACCTCCGAATATTCTCGTCAGTGATTCAAATAACTTCTTACTTGTATCTCACGTAATATCTTCGTAATACTTCTATCTGGATGCTATTACCTTATTATGCCTTCCAGATGCATATCTGTAATATGTCCGCAGATAGGTAATTTATTTCCCCGCCCTTGTGCATACACCGCCCCTCGTGTAACCATCTGGGCTGTGACACTTCACGACAGTAATTAGGGAATCCCAATTGCCATATCAACGCTAAATAAACTGGCTGGGCCTACGTCGTGCTAATCCGGTGCTGCCAAGGTTTGGTACACGAGAATTTTACCAACATGACTGTCGGTCAATATAGCATCACCTGTCTACTCTCTCAGCAAGGATGGTTAGGTAAACAGACAAGTCAAATTATTACTGAAAGGAGCGTAAGGTGATTAGATAAAAGTTCGCTGCCAAGGTTTGGTACACGAGAATTTTACCAACATGACTGTCGGTCAATATAGCATCACCTGTCTACTCTCTCAGCAGGGATGGTTAGGTAAACAGACAAGTCAAATTATTACTGAAAGGAGCGTAAGGTGATTAGATAAAAGTTAATATCTGCTTGATAGCAGAGAAAGAAATGTGCCGACCAATGAAAATTTCACGTAATTAGTACTCACAACAAATATAAGTGACTACTGCCGGAGAGGACAACACATTTACCCAATAATTCCGTCACAATTTCCGGGGTTTGGATCTGGCTTTTGTGGGTTGTAGTCATTGCCCATGACTCGCATCCATACGTCAAGACTGGGACAAAGGTGGCGTGGTATACAGCCATCTTCGTCTTCTTACCAACTTCTAGAGGTACCGGGTTAGATTCCCAATTGAGGGAATATAATTTATGGCATTTTTTTTTCTCAGAACCAGTGGTCCTAATGACGTCATACCCTGGTCTCCCGGGTAGAGAGATCGGATGCTTAGCCTTCTCGGATAAGGGAAAAAAAATAGGAGGTCCCGTGTGCAAGTTGCGCTTGTTAAAAATCTCACGGCAGGTGTAAATCGTAAAGAGTATGCCTATCAGGCCGCTGCCCTGGCAAAACGTAAAAAAATTATAAACCTACCGACCACAAAAATATTTATAGAATATGTGATACCTATATACTCAAATTGGGATTCTCGCCGGCGCTACGGAGTTCGTGCACTGTGCTGAGATCCTCCTTGTTTAATCTAAGGGAGGAGATCGGAGCCCTGATGGAGTAGTCCGTGTGCAATGAAGATAATCCTTCAAACCAAACCAAACCAAAACCAACTTCTCTTTTGCTGAGGAATCCTCGATTTATGGCCTAAAAAAGTCTCCCAGCTGCTGCTCCTCGGGTAGCCAACTCTTCTTTGATGCCTCCCTTCCGGTCTGTGACAGCTCCGAGGTATTTAAAGTGGTTTACCTGCTCCAGGACCTGTTCTCCCAGAGTAATCTGATGCTTTCTTTCTTCTCGTGATGTCACCATGGTTTTTGTTTTAGAGCTGCTTATGACCATCCCTCTCTTCTCCAGCTTTTCCATCCAGACTAGCCTCTGATTTAGCAATCATGGCACCATCATCAGCAAATGTCATATCTGAAATACATACCTGTCTCATCTTCCAGTACGGGAGCCGCGCTGGTGTAATGGCTTCGGCGTTGTACTGGCGACCAGGTGTTCATGGTTCAAACCCGGGCGTCAGCGTTTGAAGAAACGTTTACGGCCGGAAATTTGACTGAATAGCTTGAACGGCTTCTGTGATAAACCCTCTGTGGATGGTAAGGAGCGAAGCTCCTGACCGGGTTGGAAGGGCTAAAAGCCCAAGTGCCGCTGGTTAAGGGGGGGATCTTCTAGTACCCCACTGAATACTTTCTTGTCCTCTCCTTATATGCCATGATGACATCGTCCAAGAGGAGTATGAAAAGATAAGGTGACAGTATGTCACCTTGTCTTACACCAGTGGTGGTCATGAACTCTTCTGACTTATGGTTTGCCGTCCTCATATAATATCAGCAAGACTTGTAGAAGCTCTGTATAACGTGAATCATAAGTGCTGGAATGTTCTTCCTTGCCAAACAATCCCAAAGTGTGCTCCAGAGGACCTTGTCAAACGCCTTTTCCAATAAATGGATGCATGCGTAGTATAGAAGGACTGAAGTGGCATGAGAAGATCTATAATGTGGAACTAACAACAAGAACAGGACAAGTGTCATTAGAACAAGAGATGAGAAGAAGACGATGGAGATGGATGGCACATACATTAAGAAAACCTGTTGATAGCATTACAAGGCAGTCTTTGTTCTTGAAAACCTATCGAAAGAGAAGTAGAGGAAGACTGTCACGAAATACGTTCGTTCTTTTTCTGGTCTTCATTGCTCTCCGGCAGTATTACTTTGCCATTCCTTGTACGTGCGAATTCTTCCAGTATTCGTTGTTTTCGCTTTCATCGTTCAAGGTTTTCTTATCACATCTTGACACACTTCTCACCCACCCACCTCGCCTGGTTATTTTCTCCTTTGTTATCGGCGACGCTTTGCGAAGGAGCGAACTTGCCACGTTGACTTTTTGCTTATCGCCAGTTCCAGACAGAGTGAGAGTTTACACTGAGCGATATTCCTATTAACCCAAATTTTTAGTCTGGGAAGATACACGAACTAGTGTTGTCGCATGATAAGGCACTAGTTTGCAAATATGACATGCTCAAATACGTCTTCTGTGCAAAACGTCTGTGCTCGCCCGAAAAAAATTCGGGGTAAGTTGTAATATGTACATTTTGTATTTAAATTTTGACACACATAATTTGCTTGTGGGTGTACAGTGGTATATGAAACTGGCAACCGCATGACTTAAATAACTTGACACATAAACAACCACTGCAAGAGCTAGTGTCTGCTTCGTGCGGGTTTCCTCACAAGGAGCCATCAGCAGAGGTGACCCCAGGTTCCCTAGAGATCAGGTAGTGGATGATATCATGGTGTGCATATTTATTATATAAGCACTTCAGTAAATTTCATATGTATGTTGTTATGATTAAAATTTATAACGATTGTGCCTATTATATGGTTAGCTCAACAGGGCTCTTTGTTTGTTTATTTTATACGGGTAAAGACGGGTGAGTGACGTTAAGCCGATATGCTTGGCTGGCTCACGTGAAACTAGAGGAGCAGAAGTGCGGGGCCTCATACGATTGTGTGTCATGGCGAGTGGACGTATGTGTTTGAGCTGCTGATTGTTAAAGTGTTTATAATGGAGTTCTGTTATCACTAATACATCAAGATCTTCGGTGAGATGTATCTAGTTATCTAGTTATCTGTAATGACCAGAAGTTTAATTGCTCAGTGTCGAGTGTTCATAGAAATATATCATATTGAAAACTAAAGGACAGCGTTCCTGACATGAACTGACTGCCTGCGGTATATCGTTTTCTGCATATTATCTGCCATTCTATGTTGGCTTGAACTGTTTAGTTGTGGAGCTGTGTGCCGTTCTAAATAAAGTATATATCGTGGTGTGGGCTGGTTGCGGTGTCTGAGAGTTTACTATCCTAGACGTCATCTTGGCCACAGGAACCACCCTGTTACAACAAAATTAACATTAACAATAGGCCTATATAAAAGACACGTAACAGCTCTAATTTTGGAGGCCTCAAGCTGGGATCTGAATATATGTTGGTGCAGTAATTTTTCAAGTCGGTGGGCTACATTTTCTGCATGGGCAGAATATTTTTCAATATGGCGGTGTTGATCGGCTACAAGCCGGTGTTCTAAGTCTAACCCTGGTCAAGCACTGTATGTGTATCGTCATTCCCTGAGGCAGAGGTTGAAGTCAGGAGGAATTTTTTTCTTATAGCAGATAAGTACGAGGGAAGGTCAAAAAGTAATGCTTCCTATTTTTTATGTATGTACAAGTAAATACTGAATCGGTGTGCAATTTGTAAATTTAGCAGGATTCCTCAAACACTCTTCTGCACTGTATAGCATTACCAACCTGTTTCAGTAACAGGTGGCACCGCTGTAACAGTTTAAAAATGGCTGCCAAAGACGTTCAGTTAAAACAACGTTGTCATAGAATTCCTCAATGCTGAAGGCGAGACCCCAATTCGCATCCACGAACGTTTGAAGAATGTTTATGGAGATTCAACAGTGGATGTTAGCACTGTCCGACATTGGGTACATCGTTGTGACGAAGCTGAAGTAGGTCAATCCTCAATGGCTGATGCAAAACGGACTGGCCATCCGTCTACCGCAGTGACTCCACACAACATTCATCGAGTTGATGGCATCATTCGTGGTGACCGTCGGGTAACACTGGATGAACTTTCTTCCATGTTGTCCATTAGTGAAGGCAGTGTCCAGAACATCATTAAAGACCTGGGTTATTCAAAGGTTTGTGCACGGTGGGTACCCAGAATGTTGACAGACAGACATAAAGAAACAAGGAAAACCATAGCCATCAACCTCCTGCACCGTTACGAAACTGAAGGAGAAGAGTTTTTATCGAATATTGTGAAAGGTGATGAGGCTTGGGTTCATTTTTTTTAAACCAGAATCCAAGAGGCAGTCAATGGAATGGCATCACACAACATGGCCGAAAAGAAAGAAGTTCAAAAGTTCACCATCTGTAGGGAAAGTTATGGCCTCCGTGTTTTGGGATGAGAAGGGTGTGATTCTTCTCGACTTCTTGGAACAGGGAAACACGGTAAATGCAGACCGTTACATTGAAACTTTGAAGAAGCTTAGAGGTCGTCTTCGGCGACTTTACCCATTAAAAGATCAGAGAACTGCACTACTGTTGCACGATAATGCCACGCCACACACCGCTAAACGCACAATTGATGCGATTGCCGAATTTGGTTGGACATTATTACCACATCCCCCTTACAGTCCCGATCTTGCACCTTCTGACTTCCATCTGTTTGAACCACTGAAAGAAGATCTTCGCGGACATTACTTTGAGGACACCGAGACCCTTAAACGCACCGTACGCCAGTGGTTTAGGAAAAAGGACACACATTTTTACCGTGCGGGGATAAATGCCCTTGTGAGAAGATGGACAAAAACTGTAACAAATAACTTAGACTACATTGAGAAATAAATTTGTGAAGTTCAGACTTGGGGCTACATTTCAATGTGAATTTTATCTGTTTTCTTGCCTGTTGAATGAAATTAAAAATTACGAGGCATTACATTTTGACTGTCCCTCGTATATTTACTGATACATACAGTGTGTGGCTTGAAGAATCTCATTTGACATGGGTTTTTTTTAATGTTATATGTATATTTGTATTTACATGTTTGTGGGGTTGGCGAGGGATCAGTAATTCACAATACCAATCCGATGGTCGTGAATTATTGGTTGGTCTTTAGGTTTGGTTCATGATTTTCTCAGATAGTGGGGCCGGCATTACAAAGCTGTTTGTTTACTGCTACTACTGAAATTACCATCACCATTATTGTTAGCTGTTTTGCCCTGTTTATTTGTAAATTTGTAGTTTTTGTCTGGTTAATTGTATTTTATGTGGTTCATTCTCCATTATTGTTTGTAAATCTGTTCATCTAATCTTGCTATCATTCAGTTATTAGATTATTATATGTTGTGAAATCATGCTTGTAATGTCATAAATGTGGTAGAGCCGAATTTTTTCATTTTTCTACAATTCATAAATTTCTGCCTTGGTTTATTCATTAGTATTATCTTGAGTTGGCTCTTTCTACTGTAATCTTTTATACTGTAATTTAACATCTATAATTTCATGCAGTTAATTGATCTGGAGTGGTGAAATAATTGTTGCTAATACTGCTCCCATTATATGTAAATATTAGACAAACATAAAGGTATGTTTTCAGGCACTCGTAAGAAATAAAGAAGTAGAAAACTAGACAACAGAAAAACAACAGTCGTGAGTGGCTTACCCAGGACTTGAACCCTGGACCTTCCGTGCGACAACCCCGCCTAGCTATGCAAGCGAATCACACTATCCTCCCTGCCATCTAGCCATCACCAAATGATGCCTTGATGACGGGTCATTAGGGATTGAATGTATAATGAATTTTTATATGGTTCAAACAGTCCAAATTATAATTTATTATAATAAATCCATTATATATATATATATATATATATATATATATATATATATATATATATATATATATATATATATATATATATATATATATATATATATCATTTGATTTATTATTGGACAAATTGGAGTCACAATAATAGTGAATTATGGCTACCTTTGAGTATTTTGTAAAGATTGGAAAGGAATTTGGTTTGGAGGGTAAAGCTTTAAAATCTTATGCATCCAATGAGCTCAGAGAACAGAGACACTTAAATAGAGAGGAGAAGAAGAGAGATGAAGAATTCGCTGAGAAGAGAAGACAGGAAGAATTAGCTTTTCAGCAAGACAAATTTAAACTTGAGGAGGGGAATAAAAGAAGAGGATATGAACTTGAGGAGGAAAATAATAGAAGAGAATATGAACTTGAGAAGGAGAATAAAAGAAGAGAATATGAACTTGAGGAGGAGAATAAAAGAAGAGAATATGAACTTGAGGAGAATAAAATTAGCATATGCTCAAAGAATGGCAGAATTTGAGTTGGAAACATTAAAAGTCCAACTTAAACAGGCTAACCCAGCAGTTGAGGAGGCTGGAAAAAAAGACCATGCCTCTACTGTTAAACTAAATTTGCCCAAATTTAATTCTAACATCGACGACATTTCATGCTTCTTAAATAGGTGTGAGACATGTTGCCAAGAGTTTAAGATTGATATAGCTGCATGGTCTAGCAGGTTGATGAGATTGTTAGTGGGTGAGGCTCTTCCTGCGTTCTGCACCATGGATGATCAGACTAGAAATGATTATGATGCTGTGACGGCTTTGCTACTAAAGAAGTATCAACTGGAAGAAAATAGGTACAGATTGGATCTGAAATCATTGTTGCCTGATTCAGCTAAAGATTTTGCTGAATTCATTTCATCAATTAAGCTTTGCTTTTCTAGATGGGTTGATTTGTCAAAGGTTGATAACACTTTTGAGGGGCTGGCTGACTTAATTTTAAGAGACAAAGTGCTGTCTTCAGTCAGTGGTGACATTTTGTCCTTTTTGCAGGAGAGAAAGCCTGAGACTTTGGCTGTTGCAGAAAATCTGGGACGACAGTACCAAGATGCACATCCTGGAAGAAATCTTGGCAGGAATAACATAAAGGATTCATTGCCAGTGGCATCAGCAAGAGCTATGATCTATAATCCACCCAGACAAAGATCATATAGCATGGACAGAGATTTCCGATTTAATCGAGATAATAATAATGGATCGTTCAGAGGGAGGTATAATTTTAATAATAGGTAACAACAACCTCAAAGGAATTTCTATTCATATGATGATGGATATGTACCTCATCAATCATCTTTCAGACCTAACAGGGATTGGAATAGAGGTGGGTATAAGTACCAGTCAAACAGAGGCCAAAAGTCAGGTTATAGAAACAATGACAATTATCCCGGCATGTCCCCCAAAATTAGAGCTGTTACGTGTCTTTTATATAGGCCTATTGTTAATGTTAATTTTGTAGTAACAAGATGGTTCCTGTGGCCAAGATGACGTCTAGGGTAGTAAACTCTCAGATACCGCAACCAGCCCACACCACTCAGAATTATCTGAGTCACAATAACCGAAATGGACGATATATACTTTATTTAGAACGGCACACAGCTCCACAACTAAATAGTTCAAGCCAACATAGAATGGCAGATAATATGCAGAAAACGATATACCGCAGGCAGTCAGTTCATGTCAGGAACGCTGTCCTTTAGTTTTCAATATGATATATTTCTATGAACACTCGACACTGAGCAATTATACTTCTGGTCAATACAGATAACTAGATAACTAGATACATCTCACCGAAGATCTTGATGTATTAGTGATAACAGAACTCCATTATAAACACTTTAACAATACCCGACTCACTTGTGATAAAATTAACGCTCATGGAGGGTAAATAGTCTGAGAAAGATGAAGTGGTGGATGGAAGCGGAGGTCGCCTGATTACTATGTCAGAATACTTAGCAAAGACATTTGTCTCTGTTTAGTTTGTGGTACAACTTTGTAGTACAAGTTGCCAGCAGTCGACACTAGACGCCAACATCAGACAGGTCATGAAGACGCTTGATAACCTTTATAATTACCCCAGCATTCCTACATGGAACGTGCTTCAGCTACCAGACTTGACTATTGAAGATTAGTACAGTCCAGGGCATCTGTGGGAACCAACAGCGGCTGAAACAGACGCCAACCGACCTCATACCGGAAGCTAAGTACCATAACAGTGGAACCAAAGAACATTTCAACATTTTCCAAATTTTCCGCCACAGTTTAAATCATCTGATAATGATAAACATCATCGATGTTTTTTTAATTATAAACAATTTGATTTATTGTACATTGTTAAACTGTAAGTGATTATTAAACCTGTTTTTCTGTAACTGTAAAACTGTGATGATGTACATTGATACACCGATAGAATTAGTAATTGTAAGTATAAAAATCAAGGTAGAAATGAAAATAGTGGAGTTATGAAGTTTCGTCTTCACACACGCCGCAAGCGCGTTGATTTTAGCAGACAGTATTGTGAAAAAAGATAGTACCATCGTTTTCTAGTGTCCTTGAAAAACTATTTATAACATTTGTGACACGAAGAGCCTACTCGTTCAGACGGAGTGAAAGAGAGGGAGAGACAGAAAAATGATACCGTCTGCACGCGTGGTGGGAATCTAAAACCTAGCGAAAACGCGATAGTATCGTTAGCCGTTTGAAAATACGACACAAATTCAAAATATGTTCGGCACTTGGGTCACGCAAACAACCTTAGCTCTTATAAAACTGACGTATTTCTGACGTAATACGGGAGACTCGTTTTTAGTTTGAAAATAGCGGTAGAAAGAAGTGAACAGGGGGTAGTTTATAGATTTCAATATTATTGAAGACTATCATGGAAAAAATTATGGAATTTTGAACCATTATACATAGGCTCATAAAACTTATATACTCGGGTGCCATAGTGTCTCCTGACCAATAATATGGTTTCATTTACCCTATAGTCCAACAAACAGCCAAGATATGGTCATAATACTAGATAGTCACAGACACAGTGACAAACACACTGGTGTTCTGACATTCGCTATCGGTAACGTATTTTTGCACGAGTTGTTGAAAAGAGGCATGAGAGGGTAGGGCAAAGTCCAAAAGAGGGGAACGTTAGGACTGAGAGGAAAATGTAATATGATTTGGAGTGGAGTTTGAAAGGGGGAAAGAAATTATCGGATGGCTCAAACTGAATATTTTTTTTGTAGTGTTAGGTCAAAACCAAGTCTATTTTTGGTGAATGCCAAGTTCGGACGGACAGACCGACAGAAGTACACTAACATTGGACCGAAATTGGACCTTAGATTTAAAAATTTGAATTGACAAACTTAGTAGTTAGATCTCATTGGTCGAAACCGTTTAGATTACTGGGAAAGTTGAAGACTCGGTGCCATTTTCACGAAGACTGTTCATAGAAGCAGAACGCTTGAGAGCTGAGAAGTGTGTCATGCCTTGAATATAGATATAATTTATAAAAAGTATAAGGGCGCCATAGTCCAGCAAGCAGTACATCTGAGGTTGTGCTAATTCAACGTTCCTGTGTGTGTATTCTTTGAATTGTGGTAAGACCGAAATTATTAACATTATTTATACTATTAATTATGTTGTTTGACTTGGGTAATGAAGAAAACATTACGACTGTAAGTAAAGAAGTCATTAGTAGACTTATACAAGCCTATTTGTTGCTCCATCATGTTATCAAGCTACCAGAAAGGTAGTAGTAAAATATTTATAGGTTGTCACCAGGAATCACATCACCTATCACATTGTATGGAAAAAGATCATTGAGAATAGCAGAGGCGTTGCAGACATTAGGGAGAGGAATATGAAAACTTGTACAAAGTGTTACCTCATTTTATGGAGATGTGCTGAGTTGGTCAGAGAGATCTGATCCAGGTCTTTTAGGTTAAATATTGTATTGTTTGTAAAATTGGTGGATTAGGTATTATGCTAAGACAGAACATAATTTTCATGTTACATGGTTTTTGTCTGGCACTAGTCAGGTGCCAGATTCCTGTGTGGAAAAGTTACTCCAGCAGAGATAGAGGTACTCGCGGCCTACCCTATTTTTTGGGACAAGATCAACAGTGGCTGTTGGCAGATCATACATCTATGTTCAATCCTCCAATGCCAGTTAAGTAAACAAGCCCTGGCACGAGGAGAATTTATCAACTTTTCCACTTCATAAACTTGAAAATGAGATATAAATAAAGACTATCTGTCAAGAATTAAAGTGTATCCAGAGAAAAGAAACATTGTGACAAAGACTGGGCGTGATGTTAACACCGCAACCAGCCAGCTCATAACACTTTAGAAATAGCTAGAAATTTTACACTACCATAAGAACTACACTATATATGATTAAGGACAAATTGTTCTCTTTTAGTTAATTAAGTATGCCTATTATTTATGTATATATTTAAATTGATCTCATGTGATTTGACAGTCCTAACCAAAAGAATCTTAGATATAGGACTAATAAAGTTAAAGAACAAAATTGTACATTACTAACTTTTAACAACCGGTGTTGGTTGATTTGATCACATAGATTAATATTGGTGTTTGTGTGTGTGTTTGTGTAATTAATTACTATCACACCACACTTGCATAACCCTGGACATTAGACGTAGATCATACATACTGGTCAAGAATAGGTCTGATTGAGGTCATAAGGTTGTAGCAGAAAGGTGTCCTGATATACTCAACCCAAACTTTGTTATAATCAGGGACCTTCACAGCTGACCTCATTCAGTACAATAGTACTACAGAACAAAAACATTGCATAACATCAAAAACCACCACAAAAACTATAGTTGGTTTAATCACTATTGAGTGAAGTATATGTCTGTACTCGTATGACTCATATTGTTCTAACTACATAACGAGATAAAGCTATTAACTTAATAGTTGCTGAATCACCTTCAGCTGGGGGCTCAGAAATACGCGCGAAAATATATTACCTCACAGAAGGGGCTGCAGAATAATAAGTTCATGACAGCTTAGATGATCTAAATTGTTATGCTTGCTTTTCTTTAAAATCATGTGAGGCTCCCTTAAATAGGATCATCATTCTTCTATTTTTTTTTAATCTCTGCCAATAGTGATCTTGAGCGAAAAACCCTCATCATTATACTCTGAGTTTGGCCATTGTTGAACCACTACTACGTAGCAGGGGAGACAATATCGTCACAGAGACCAATGAACTCATGAAAAGAGAACTGAAGACACACGTGAAGTGGATGAATAAGGCATGGAAATACCTTGAGCTGATGGCACGGGACGGGAAAGCTTGGCATAGCTTTGTTGAAGGCCTATGCTCCTTGGTGAGCTGAGGGGTGATGAAAATTGAAGGAGTTCGAAATCAGATCAGCTAAAAATAAAACAAACCCTAACGCTACTGTTAAAAAAGTATTAGTACTGTTACTCAGTGGCGTATTAAGGGGCGTGCGAAATGGGCGATGCACCCCTAGTGACAGTTAGGAAGGGAGATGCCATCGGAAACTTTTGTGACAGTACAAAAAAATTTACTTGCAACAATATATTTTTATGTATGTTTATTTATAGGGGATGCAAAGAAAGGATATGCCTACTAAACCCTTAGGCTTGCATGCAGTCATCGTTATTTTACCACCAGATATGCACAATGCTACAATATAGAGAGTGGAAGTGAACCTTTCTCTGTGAGACTAATTACTTGTACACCTTCATTGACTTTTGAAATCATCCACACACTTCCAGGGATTCCCCCTGTGGTGAAACTTGTTGAGAACCCAGTATTGCACACTAAGCTTGGAGAAGTCACTTGAGCCCTTGGCGCGATTCCGTGGCTTTGACCTGGTTGATTGTATGTAGAAGGATCTCACTGGACTCAAGTGATAGACAGGGGGAGCTGAGAAATGGATTTGTGCAGGACGTGACGATTCCTTGGGAGAGCCCAAAACCAGATCACAGTATTTTAGCTCTGCATAGTTGGACAGCCCCCTTGGATGGCGGGGAATGAACAGTATGTCACGCGCTTCCTACTCCTAGCTTCAGACCAGATGTGACGATCCTTTAAATGCAAGCCAAGCTGGAGAAACTGGAGCTCATGATTTCAACTTAGCACGTTTAGGAATGACATAAAATCCACAGGGAAAGCCAAAATCTACAATGTAGATAATACCAAGGAGTTTTCAACTTGGTATTGGCTGCAAAAGAGCGAGAAGCTCAGCAGCCCTAGTTAAATAACAACAACAACAACAACACCCTCAGGCATGTCGTACAAGGCGACCAATATGAGGTTGTACACGAGGCTGGCTACCTCATCACGTCAAACGAATTGCTACAGAAACCACCACTACAAGCGCCATGTGAATGTGTGGTGCAGGTTTCCTGCAAGAAGATCACCTACTGTGATGACCCAATGCTCTGTACGGAACGAAAATGAAAATGATTGATAACTTCCAGTACTACAATTACTATTTATTTGTAATCTAGCTAAAAGGGATTCAAGAGTAATATTAGTATTGGAACTCAACGGCTGATCATCAATACCCTTTAGCTCCCCGAGGAGCATAGACCTTCAACAAACACATGCCAAGTCTTCCTGTCCTGTGCCATCCGCTCAAGTTCTTTCCATGTTTTCCTCATCATTTTCACCTCTGTATCCAGTTCTTTTCTCCATGTGTTTTTGTTTTGGGTCTACCTCTGCCTCTCTTTCCCTGTGGAACGGCAGATGACAAATAATAAATTCTTACCAAATCTTGGGTGCCGTGGTAGCGCAGTGGTGAGTGAACTGGCTTCCTAGCTCGATGGTTCATGGTTCGATCCCCAGTTGAGGTGGGATTGTTTTAGACCGCAAATGGCTCCAGGGTCGACCCAGCTTCATGAATTGGGTACCAGAGCACAACTCTTGGAAGGTTATGGCGGCCGGAGTTATGCTGAATTCATCACCTCAAGTGTGCCGATGGTAAAAAAAATAAGGGCCTAACACCATATTCCCAATATGCCTTAATGGACGTGTAACGGGATCCTTTACCTTTTACCAACTCTTAGCTATGAGTGTCAAACATGGTCACTGACCAAAGCGCATGAGATGAAAATCCCATTCTGTGAGATGAGATTTTTTATAAAATCTTTTTGGCGAGGCGCGTCCTATTCAACCTAGACAGCGTCGCCTTAATACTGTTTCATGCCATCTCCACCTCAGCTTGTTTAAAGAAAAACGTGTTCAAAGTTTTTCGGTTGCTTGTTGAAAAGAAGATACCTCATTAAAATGCAATATTTCACGACGATCCAAACGGTTACCTGTAAGATATTTTGCAGATTAAACTATAAAATGTTAATTTATGACCTCAGATCAATTGTGGCCAAAAGTGGTTAATGTTAATCAGAATCGACGTCACTGCACTCCGGCAAACCCTCAGCAAATGTCGAAGGATATGAATGCTAATTGTTCCTGTTGCGCACTTGTTGTATACACGCCGGATGCGTCTTCTCATACGTCCATCCCTGCGGATCTTACGTTTGATGCCAAATTTCAGCAGTCTTAGCTTTAATGATTCATCGATTGCAGTGTCATTCTCTAATAATAATAATAATAATAATAGTAGCCCCTTCAGTCATAACTGACTATGGGAATGCGCCCCTGAGGTGACAGCCCTCAGCTGCTTATTTTCCTGGTGCTCCTTTCGACGTTTTCTCCCCTCCTCTGCTTGTTGTGTGAGCCTCTTTTCGCTCAATCTGAGGTGGCGCCGTAAATAGCATCGCCACTTAGTGCGATCGGCAGCTTCATCCTCCCATGTTGCTGGATCCATGTCCAGTGCCCTCATATCTCTCCTGCACACATCTTTGAACCTCAGCTGTGGTCGCCCAACTGCTCTCTTGCTATCTGCTAATTGTCCGTAGAAGATATCTTTTGGGATGCGACCATCTTCCATGCGGCGAACATGGCCAAGCCAGCGAAGTCTGCGCTGTCTAAGCAGTGTATACATACTTTGAAGGCCAGCACGTGACAACACCTCGACATTTGTCACTTTATCTTTCCACGAGATGCCGAGGATGTGGCGTAGTGTAGTGGTTTTGATGGTACTGTATGGTTGGTGTGTTACCTAGTGTAATGTATGAGGTCAGCTGTGAAGGCTCCTGAGATAAATGTAGATGAGAATTACAGAAGGCCCTTCTTACTACCACTTACGACCTCAAACATATCTTTTTTACTATTATGAATGTAGCTACGTTAAAAGTCTAGGGTACTGAAATGTAATGTGTTGTAGTAGAATATACAAACACACACAGATAATTAATGTCTAATACTATTAATAAAATTTATAACACACTGAACTAACTCAGGCTGTTTTAGTTTAAATATTAAAATTTTCTTTAAATTTATTTGTTCTGAACCAATGTTTTAGTTTGGTCAGAACATATGAAAAGTTATGGAGTTATAAATGGAATGCATGAATATATGGCATAATAAAATGGAAAGTGTGTACATAAGTATTTTATAAGACTGGTTAATATTAATTATATTTATAATGTCTCTGGGAGAACCTTTACTGGATGTGCTGTTGGGGTGGTGTCATCACACCCACTCTGTGACTAGAACAAGCTTTGTCCATTTTCTTATAAACTTTAATAAATGTTATCTTTCCCAAAATTCAGTATCTTTATGTTGGGGAAATGTTTATAAATCTCTAGGAGTATGGTGAATCCTCAGCAGGCCACTAATCACTCATCTTGTCTGCGAAGATCTCATGCTGGATTCAGATGGCCCACTCCTCTCGGTAGCTAGAATACAATGCTAGACTGCACCGTCACACTGTTTGACTGCACACACGTCTGCTTGTGTAATCTTGATTACTTATGTGGCACTATCCTAGTGCCACAACAGAAACTCACAATTCTGAAACAAAATTTGTGCGCTGTGTCAGTAATCTATTTACTGCACCACTCGTACACACAGCACAACACATCAACAATACACAGAATGGGTCAGATCTCTCTGACCACACAGCACATCTTACCCAGTTGTTTTCATATAGTACTAGTTCCCCAAGACTGCAGTGCTTCTGAGATATGTTCAATAGTTTCCTTTAATTCAATAAGATAGGTGATATGTTCCCACTGATCTCAACAATAGATCCGCCTTCCAAAGTCTTAGCCAGGCGTCCATATTTTTTGTTTGTCTCTAGACCCTGAACTTGGGCTGGGGATCTAGAACGAACACTTACTTGTCGTAATCATTTTATATGATATGGCAGTATCAATCACTCGAAATATTAAAATGTACAAAATAAATACTTTCATTCTTACCAGAATTCAGAATTGAGAACACAGTTATTTGCTAGCAAAACTCAGCTGAGCTGCTGGCTATATGATGGCGTCCCACTAAATGTATGTAATATCTTCTGTGAAAAACACCACAGGCAATAATCAACTGTGTCCCTGGACAGAATTGTATCAAATGGCAAATATGCGCATCTCTGTCCTGCCAATATGATTACATTTGACCAATCACAGACTTCCCCCCTAACGTTTTTCAAATCTACAACCAAAAGTCAAATTTCAGTCAGCTCTCAGTCAAGTATGTATTATTGTCTGTTGGTCCGTCTGTCTCTACTTGTTTTTTCATAAAAAACACGCTTGGTTCTTGGACCAACTCCATGCAATACCCTACACACTTCTGCCTCCGAAGTTATTTTTAGCCACAATTCTCCACCTTTCCCCTCTCTTTAGTTACAGCTTGATTTTTGCATTTGCGTGTCTCAAGGACGAATATTTGAAACTTTAGTGAAATTATGGATAGTACAGTCGCTAGTCTGATATGAACAATACAGTCTTTTGTCAATATCTTCCTTGTTATCTATCCGTCTGTATAATTTAAAGTATATTATTTCTCTGCTTATGATGGGCTATCAAACTAGCTAGGTTTTATATTCATAACTCTATTATTAAGAAAAATCATATTTTTCCTCGTTCAGTTTTTTTTTTTTTTTTTGAAATTTGTTCGAGAACCTTCTCTACGGCGTTTGCCGCTGAATTCAAATAAAACAACCCAGTATCGAAAAACGTCCAAGAAATGACTGTTTCGAATAAGAGCTAAGGTCCTTTTTTGTCCGTTTCCTTACATTGTGTCAACTAGTGACGTGAATTTTTTTCTTTTACTACCAATTGCGTCTCTTTTGCCGCTCTAGATTCAAACACGTGTTCAGTCATATTTTTCCTTTTTTGATCTCCGTTTCCCCTCCCGTCTACAAAAAGGGTAAACCGTTTCGACTGCACGTCTAACTAGTTAGTTTAAATGGCGGTAGGAAATGCGGGCATGGGCGAGCATGTCTCCTAGTATCTTACGCATTATTTTTATCCCTACATTTTAATCCTTATATTTGGAGATATTTTAACGTTGTATCATGGTAAATTCATCACACGTAGACACCGTAAATGGAAGGTATTGAGCCTTCTTTCTTGCTTAGCATAGGTCGTCCAGGTCTCGCTGCCATAAAGGAGTGTGCTGGTGACGCAGGCGTTATATACCGCAGCTTTGGTCTTCTTTGTGAGTTTGGAGTTTCCCCAAACTCGCGATGTGAGGCGGGCAAAGATAGCTGCAGCTTTGCCAATGCGGCTGTCGATTTCTGTGTCCAGTGAGAGTTTGTCATTGATGGTAGACCCTAGGTATGTGAAGTGGTGCACCACTGCCAATTCATAGTTATCGATAGTGATAACTGGTGCAGCACCCACATCCTGACTCAGCACATTCGTTTTCTTTAGACTTATTGTGAGGCCAAAGTCCTTGCATGCTTTACTGAAGCGATTCATCGAGCTCTGAAGCTCCTGTTGGCTTTGAGTGACGACTGCAGCATCATCAACGAACAACAAGTCTTTTATAGTGACCCTTCTGATTTTTGTTTTTGCCTTCAGCCTTGAAAGATTAAACAGACGGCCATCTGACCTAGTGTGAAGGCATATTCCTTCAGTTGCATATCTGAATGCATGTTTCAGGAGTAAGGCAAAGAAGATCCCGAAGAGGGTCGGAGCCAGAACACAGCCTTGTTTAACGCCACTTCGTATGTCAAAGGGCTGTGGCGTGCTTCCAGCATATTGGACTGTTCCCTTCATGTCGTCATGGAATGACTTTATCATTTCCAGCATTTTAGAAGAGCAGCCTATTTTCAGGAGGATTTTGAAGAGTCCATCCCTACTAACCAGGTCAAATGCTTTTGTGAGGTCTATAAAGGCGTTATATAAAGGCCTTGTCTGCTCTCTTGATTTTTCCTGAAGCTGGCGGAGAGAGAAGATCATGCCTGTTGTTGATGTACCAGCTCGGAATCCACACTGTGACTGGATATATGCGCTCAGCTAACGTGTGTAGTCGCATTATAATGACTTTGGCAAAAACTTTACCAACAATACTAAGAAGAGAGATGCCTCTGTAGTTATTGCAATCACTTCTGTCTCCTTTATTTTTATACAGTGTTACAATCTTGGCATCTCGCATGTCTTGAGGAATAATTGTCTCTTCCGAGCACTGGCACAGCATCCTATGCAGGGGATGTAATAGCATGCTCTTACAGCATTTGATTAAATCAGGAGGAATCCCATCACTGCCTGGTGCTTTGCCAGAGGCCAAGCTATCAATGGCCTTGCTGAGTTCCTCTAATGTTGGTTCGGCATCCAGCTTCTCCATAGTTGGCAGACATTTGACAGCATCAAGGGCTGCAGGCGTAACGGTATTTTCTCTAGTGTAAAGCTCAGAGTAGTGCTCGACCCACCTCTCCATCTGCTTACCTCTATCGGTTAGCTTCTCTTCGCTGATGGTTTTTAGCGGTGCCGTCTTACTTTTTTGGGGGCCAAGTGCTTTCTTTATACCGTCATACATTTGTCTAATGTTGCCTGTTTGCGCTGCGGTCTGGACGCTCTCACTGAGCTGGAGCCAATAGTCATTTGCACAGCGTCGAGCAGTTTGTTGAACTTTGCTTCTCGTAGCCTTCAGGATCTGTAGGGTTCTAGCACTCGGTGAACGTTTGTATTCATTCGCAGCACTGCGCTTAGCTTCAATGACAGGTGCCATCACATCTGATGAAGCATCAAACCAGTCATTTGACTTTGCCGTTTTCTTACCAAAGGTGGCAAGTGCAGTACTTTGAATGGTGTTCCGTAGATGCTCCCAGTTCTCTGTAATAGTATCACCATGCTATGGGCTACTGAGTACTTTAATGAAGGTCGCAGTAAATTGAGCGATCATGACAGGGTCTGACATCTTGCTGGTATCAATGCATGGTTTCCCTTCATGTCTGACACGATAGAGTTTTCTTGGTTGTGCTCTGATTTTGCAGCAAACCAAGGAGTGATCTGTATCACAGTCTGCACTATGGTACGAGCGAGTGAAGACCACAGACCTGAGAAGTGGTCTTCTGACGAGAATCAGGTCCAGTTGGTGCCAGTGTTTGGATCGTGGGTGTCTCCATGACACCTTATGCTGGGGTTTTGTCTGAAAGTAGGTGTTGGTCACGCAGAGGTCATGGTGGACTGTGGTAAAGTGGGATGTTATAAATATTTATAGGGGACTTAGTGTACTGACTGAGATCAGCTGTGAAGGTATCTGTATCTAATAGGTGTAGTGTTTTACAGATAACCTTACTTGCTACCACATTTATACCTCAGTCAGAATTATTCTGGAATATTGTGATGACTACGTTAAATGTCTAGGGTTATGTAAATGATGAAGTGTAAGTCACAACAACAACAGACAGATAAACAATTTAATTTATTCCACCACACTTGACAACACTGTGACACTCACACACATTTAACACTCTATAAGACTATTTTAATTGAGTCAATGGTAAAAGTTCAAATATATATGTATTAATTACTTTCACTAACATATATCCTGATTCAACTACACAGTGAACCAGGAATCACAATCAAATGTAATCACAATTTATATGTACATAATTTATAAATATGAACCTTGTTGTGACATATTGTATTAGTATTATCCTATGTGTGTCAGTTGTGTAGTAGTACTATGAGGTAATACTGGTTTTGTTTTTCAAGCTATGTTGTTATTTGTCATCATGACTTCAAGTGTTTGTTTATCTTGGAAATAGTATGGGGAAACTTCACCGTTCCTATCAATTTAAACAATGTATTGACCCTCTGTTTTACTATAATGTCAAGTTTTGAGGGGGACACATAATGTTGAGCTCCTCTGGCCACAGAAGCTTATCTTTCGTGATGGCGGCAGGAAAAAACTCCTCTGCTCGATAGCTTCCCTGTGTTCTGGAGACACCTCACTGGTCACTATCTGGACCCAGGAGTATGCTGTCAGCCTCTAGATTCTGCAAAGCTCAGCCCAGGTGCTGCTTCAATAACATTAGGACCACGGTCCCTGAAACAAGAAGGTTGTACCTCCTATTTCAGAACTAATTTATAATCTATTTCCAGACTGAACACAATACATAACAAACACTGAGTTCAGAGCGGTAGGCCAACTGCCAGCTTCATCTGAAACAATTTACACCAGTATACTCCTCCCTAATGGTTACCACGCCTCTGCAATTCCAGCATTAGTTCTTTCTAGTCAATAAGATAGGTGTCAGTGTACTGTTTGGCAATTCCATGCAGTTTTACTTTTCTCCGACACCTTCTGTTCAGGTTGGAGCACTATATAGGCCTTGCCTCGTGTTCGCTACTGAACCACACACATATACAGACATAAATTATCAATTTACATTCAATTTTCATTAAAAAGATATTGAATATATCAAGCTTACCACAATTCATGGAAATAATACACAATTACGTTGACTGGCAATTAATATGGCACAAAATCCGACCTGCCGCTGTCTCAGGCTTTTATTTAGAAAAATATAAGCTGAATCTCAACGCACTGTTGCTTTAGAAAGTTTATTTGAAAATGTGGTGCTGAACTGACGCTTCTAATTGACTATATTGGCGGGTCTAACCAATCGTGCCATGTTTACACAGCTTTTCAAAAAAGTACCTCTACTACTGTTTCCCCTAACAACAAAAAAATTAGTATTTGTAGTCCGACTAATCGTGTTTCGCCTTACATTTACTGCGCTCCAATCAAATAGGATTTAACATGGGGACCTATTTCCCGTACAATGGTGGTGTCAAAATCTGCTACTGAGCGATTCTGATTTTGGTGTTGTCTGACACCCTCACTATTTCTTTTGGCTATAATTTGTTAATTCCTAGACTATTTGCGTAACACTTAACATATTATTTGTCAGCAAGTCCTAAGGAACCCAAATATACAAATTTAAGGGAGCTAAGTGGCTGCGTTCAAAATATGTATTTTCTAGGATAGTCGTGTATTTGTTTTTTAATTTTTTATGTTTAGAACCGCCACCTGTCCTGCTGTACTGTCAGACTAATGTCAGGATTTTAGACATAAAACAGTAGAATGTCATGTTTCCTATTAAGCGTTTTGTAAGTTTTTAAACCTAACTCTCGTATGGGTAGTGTTTTTTTTTTCACTGTCGATTTGAAAAAAAAATTAGTGCTTGTGGCCTTACACGCGTGATGACTTTAATTGTATAGCGAGACGCGTGTTTAGTGTTGCATGCGTTCCTGCTTTCAGCCCTCCCTTCTCTCTATCCTAAGTTCATCTGTCTTTTCATCACGCCGTGT
>JAMPIV010017196.1:0-87739 GCA_024509875.1 Oreohelix idahoensis
GTTCTCTCTTAACGGGGCTGGGCTAAACCTAGAGTTAACACTATAAGGGGGCTTTCATCCTTGCAACATTTCCTTGAATTTGTATGACTATGTGTATATGTATTCTCCTTGATGTACTTTCTTTGATGTTGTGAGCCGATTTTTTCCTGATATTAAAATCGCTCTTGAACTTAATAATAGTGTTTTGGTCAGCTCGTTCTAGATAATATATATATCATTGTTATAGTTTTCCCACGTCTGTGTGTTTACCTGTCGTCACGTGTATGTGCGTGCCTGTGAGTGATAGAAATATACGTAATATGTATATTGGTGTAGTCTGTCTGACGCTGTAACAAACTGTTGTAGAAGATAGGTGAGAGAGAGAAGAATTCTTTTCGCTTTCAGAGACAGCCACTATATCAAAATCTATCATCTCACGTGTGTGGAAATTCTATTACCTTTCACTAACTCTCACTGAGTCTATCACCTATTCAAACCTATTCAGAAGGGACCAAACCTAGTCTTAATTCTCCTATCGAAAATCTACGACAAATGGGTTCTCGTCCGTAGGATTTTTGAACTTAGAATAGGAAGACGAGTACGACAAATGGTGTCTCGTCTACGGTAATTGAACCCAAAATCCTAAGCAACGAGCTACGACTAAAAAAATCTGGATTCTCGTCTAACTGGATTTTGAACTTAAGATTTTTATTCTGATATAGAGTAAGAGTGTGATGTCTTGTGACTGTGTATCTTTTAAAAAAATATTACCCCCTAGACTAGCGATCTGTTTACGGGCGTGCTGACCACACAAACTAATAAGTTTTTTTTTTTTTTTTCCACAGCATCTTTGAATAATATACATTTTGGTTACAGGTTGATTTTGTCGGGATATATGTTAACTGCTGATTGTAATACTAAATGCTGGTAAAGTGGTGAGTGTATAACATTCACTGGGTACTGAGGCAGAACGGCGTTTGAACTAAGTTAAGGAGTGTGTTTCGGACTTTTTGTCCAGATTAATTCCCTCCCTTACCCGATCTGACTTCAGGGGCGAACTTATAGTGGATTTTTTTAAAAATTAAGGGATTATTTTTCTCTTTAATTTTTGCAATATTCTTTTGCTTTTCCACTGTAGCAACTTATTTTTCAGTTGTAATCTTAACTACCATTTAGTTGGCGTAGTCGTGTTTTGCATTAAGTGCTTTATTGCCGATAATAGCAGCGATAGTTAGATTTTACTTTGGAGGAGGTATCCCAGGGTTAAGGATATCATCTTTTGATTTTTTTGGTAATTTTTCTCTCGTAAGTGGTAGGAACCAGTGTATCCTTTTTCCTATTTTCTTTCTCCACTAGTCTCAGTCACTGACATAATATGGCCGAGAGGGCAAAGCTTAGACAACTCCTCAGGGACGAAGCGAGAGAGGAGGGACTGGAAGGAGAGGAAGCGAAAGCTTTTGTCAGGGACGAACTTGAGAGATATGACGCGGAGAGAAAAGCAGCTGAAGCTAAAGAGGAAAAAGAAGAACTAAGGAGGAAAGAAGAAGACCGAAGCTTTACAGCAGAAGAAGATGGACGAGGAAATGGAAATTCGCAGGATGCAGCATGAGGAAAAGAGAGAAGGAGAGACAGCATGAGGAACAAGAGAAGGAGAGACAGCATGAGGAAAGAGAGAAGGAGAGACAGCATGAGGAAAGAGAGAAGGAGAGACAGCTGGAGGAAAAAGAGAAACAGAGACAACACGAGCTGGCTCTTAAAACTCTGGAATTCCAAAGTCGTGGTGCTGCCTCTACCTCCAGCAATGGAGAGTCTTCTCCTCATTCTTCCTTAACTGACCCTGCTAACACTCAATCTCTTCAACTAAATGCTATGTCTTTCACTCTTGAATCTTTTCCTTGTCCAAATGAGAAGATTGACACATGGTTAGAAAAATTTGAGAAAATTGCAACTCTGTACGGGTTAGAGAGGTCGCGTTGGAATATGAAACTTTCCCAGGCCCTAAAAGGTTCTGCTTATGATGTTTATTCTAAGCTGGAAAGTAGCCAACAAGACGACTACGATGTGTTGAAGAAAGCGTTACTGGAGCGCTTTGAAATGAACGCTCGCAAGTTTTTGCAACTGTTTCGCAACAGCCGGAAAGAGAATTCTGAAACTTTTCACCAGTTCTCATCTCGTCTTAAGGGATATCTAACAAAGTGCCTTGAGCTTTCGCAGCTCCCCTCTACCTATGAAGGTCTTGAGGAACTTGTTCTAACTGAACAAATAAAGAACACTTTGTCTGCTGATACCCGGAGATTTCTCGCTGAGCAGGGGGCAGAAAAACTTGAAGACATTTTGGAAAAGTCTGAGCGTTATCACAATGCGCTGGCTGAACTACCGGCCACAAAGCGGAAACCGACAGAGGAGCATTTTCGAAAACATAACCTAGAGCAATCTTCTCAGGCTTCTAACCAAAACAACCACAGAGAAACTGGACCTCAAAACCCCCCTCCTGAAAAATCCAAGTTCTACAAGAACAAGTACCCCAACCACCCCAAACAGTCTGATCAACCCGACCGCCCTACATGGCAGCGCAGCCAGAAAGGACAAGGTGGCAAAGGGAAAACCCCTGAGCACGGGACTAAGGATCAGAGCAAGCACACCGAGCCAAAGCGCATCGGATGCTTACAAACAACAGACTCGCAGGAAAGAATTATTGTCAGTGATTCTCAACCTGAGGGAGAGAGACCCTCTACGCGAGGTACGGTTGTTTTAAACGGGACTTCAACATATTGTTTGTTTGACACGGGGCTTTCTTTTGATTGCATTGTTGCCAGGCACCTGGTCAAACCCGGTCAAGTGACAGAAGAAACCGTTAAACTGTGTGGAGTTCTTAGGAGTGATGCACCAACAACGCTTCCCATCGCATTGGTGGAGATACACTCTGACTTTGTCAGAGGTGTGATCAAAGCGGCTGTTATGGACGACCCCATCTACCCAGTCATACTCGGCTGTAGATATGTGTTTATTGGGAAACCGGAAGAGCCAATAGTGGCAACAGTAACCACAAGAGGGCAAGCCAAGAAGGAACGGGAGCCTGCGCCAAATTTGTTACCCATGGAACTTAAAGAGGCGCAACAAAAGGACCCTACTTTGGAACCCTGCTTTAGGAAACTGCCCATGGCCAAAGACCCTAGACAACACGGGGACATCTTTTCTAAGGATGGCGTGCTTTATCGGAGAACGGGCAAGCCTGAACAAGGCTCTAATCAGCTCCTAGTACCGAAAAAGTACAGAAGTCAAATCCTAGAAATGGGGCACTCTCTCCCGTTTAGCGGACATATGGGACAGAACGCCACACAGCAACGTATACAGACTCACTATTGGTGGCCAGGGATGAACACTGATATACTCAGATATGTAAAATCCTGTGCCCAGTGTCAACGGGTAGCACCCAAGCACTGGACTGCCCCAGTTCCCCTGGGGCAAACGCCAATTGTGGGGACTCCATTCGAACGGGTTGCTGTCGACATCGTTGGACCCCTAGAAAGGACCAAACGAAAGCACAGGTTTATCCTGACTTTAGTCGACACATGCACTATGTGGGCCGAAGCTATACCGCTAACATGCACAGACTCGAAGCATGTCGCAGAAGCCCTAGTGCAGATCTTTACACGGTTGGGATTCCCTCAACAAGTTTTGACGGACAATGGATCCCAATTCCGTAGCCTGTTAATGGAGGAGATCTTTAAGATCTTGAGGGCCAAACACATCCACACCAGCCCGTACCATCCGGCCGGAAATGGGCTCGTGGAACGTTTCAACGGCAGCCTCACCACCATGCTACGCAAGCTGGCACAAGAAAAGCCGGAGGACTGGGACCTTTTTATTCCTGCAGCCCTATTCGCTTACAGGGAAGTTCCCCAGGCCTCTACAGGATTTCCTCCAGCTACGCTTTTATTCGGCAGACCTATAAAGGGGCCGCTTGAAGCATTACTTCGGTCCCTGACAGACCAGAAGGCGGATGAGACAGTTGTCTCAGCCAGCCGTAGATATGTATCGGAATTGAAGGAAAGGCTACAGCTAGGATGGGACCTAGCAACAGCAAACCTTAAGAAAGCTCGTGCAAAGCACGCTAGACGATACAATCAAGCAGCAAAGGAGAGAGAATTACAACCAGGTGATAAAGTCTTGTTGTTGTTGCCAACCGGAAGCAACAAACTACGCATCGGGTGGCAAGGGCCGTTCACCGTCCTGAAAAAGATCTCGAGAACCAATTATCAGATCTCTATCAAAGGAAAGGAGAAGGTCTACCATGTGAACCTACTAAAGAAATACTTGGAAAGACCAGTGCCATCCCCCGAACATCTCCTGGCGATCGCCATAGCTACAGAGGATGTGGAAGATGACGATAGTTGCATGGAATATCCATTGCAACAAACTGAATCTGTAGAAGATGTAAAATTTGGGGACACTCTCTCTGAAGCACAACAGACAGAAACGAAGGCTTTACTGAACCAGTACACGGCGGTGCTAACGGATGTACCTGGACGAACACATCTCGTAGAGTTCGAGATGAAACTTATAAACGAGACCCCTGTCCGAACCAGAGTTTACCCTATTCCGTATGCGAAAGCTGATACGCTACGTGCAGAGATAGACAAGCTACGTAAAACAGGAATTATTAGTGAGTCTACGTCTCCCTATAGTGCGAGCGTAGTGCTGCTACAGAAGCCCAATAAGGAAGTTCGGCTGTGCATCGATTAATAATAATAATAATAAATTCTTTAAGCGCCAAACACGGCGCATAAGGCAGAAACCAGTGCTCTCCAGGTTGTTCGTTGTGACGCCACTCCTCTTAGCTCTTGCACATTATTTAGGCCCAACGTTCTTCCTTCTCTTATTATTGTTCTTCTGAGTGTTTCTTTTGGTCTTCCTTTTTTCCGCTTACCCTCAGGAACCCAAGTGAGCGCCTGTAGTGGTATTCTGTTGTTTTGCATTCGTAGGACATGACCGATATATGACCATCGTCTTTTCCTTATATAGTCTGAGACATATTTCTGCCTAGAGTCTTCTCTTATTTGTCGATTAGTCTTGAATTCTTTCCAACTGATGTTCATGAGTTTTCTAAGACATTTGTTCTCGAATGTATTCAGCTTGTTCTCCAATGATTTTGTTATTTTCCAACTCTCACAGCCGTATGTTAACACTGAGATAACATTTGAATTAAACAGACGAAGCTTGGTATGTATATTCAATGATCGTAATTTCCAAATGTTAGATAATCTATTGAAGGCGCTAGCTGCCAAAGCAATTCTAGTATGGATTTCTCTTGTTGTGTCACCATCCTGAGTCATTTTACTGCCTAAATAATTGAAACTTTCAACTTTCTGTAGTTTTTCCCCGTTCAAGATGATATCAAAGGTCTCGTTAGAAAAGTTCATAGCTTTAGTTTTAGAGGCATTTATTTGGAGACCAATTTTAACCGAGAGATGACACAAATTATTTATTGCTTCTTGGGATTGTCTTGGTGTTGAACTTAAGAATGCTACATCATCTGCGAAATCCAGGTCCCCCAGGAATTTTCCATTTGTCCATTTTATACCCAATTGTTCATTGTGGGTATAGTTTCTCATAACCCAATCAATAGCTATTCCAAAAAGTAGTGGTGACATAATACAGCCTTGTTTCACCCCTGTTTCTACTGTAAACCATTCTGTATTCCCTTGAATAAGAGTTATCTACCCTTCCAAGATGGAGGTGAAATTCGTTTCTCACCTTAGACGCCGAAAGAAAAACATCAGGAATGTGTATATTTCGATGGATATCACCATGTTATGTTAAATTATAGAATAAGAGATACACCAGAGTATCTAGTGGTGTAGATATTTTCCTATAACTGACCTCGAAACCCTTGAATCGGTCGGTTGGATCGGAGGGTTGATCAGTGAGTTAACAATTCACTATCGTAAAACAAGCTATTGTTACCGAAACAGAACCAGGCTCGACAGTGCATCGATTACCGGCTACTTAACACAGTAACGGAATTTCAGCCGGAACCACTCCAAAGCGCTTCTGAGCTGTTTAGCAAGCTAAGCAAGGCACGGATTTTCTCAAAGATTGACTTGAGTAAGGGCTACTACCAGATACCAGTCAAAGAGGAAACTAAGCCTTTGCTAGCTTTCAGCACCAGCGAAGGACACTATACGTTTAACGTGATGCCATTCGGATTACACAACGCACCAGGAGTGTTCACAAGGATGATGAGGAAGCTGTTAGAGCCATTGCACAGTCCACATATCCACAATTTTATGGATGATATACTAATTGCAACGGACACCTACGAAGAACACATTGCGACGGTCGAGATGCTCCTCAGGAGACTACAGGAAACTGGACTCACAGCTAGACCTAGCAAATGTTTAATCGGCTTTGAAAAAACTTGACTTCCTGGGGCACACCATTGCTCACGGTGCTATGTGGCCAGTTGCTAAGAACGTAGAGAAGATACGGGCAGCGAAGAGGCCAAGGACGAAGAAAGAAACACGATCGTTCCTATCGCTATGTGCTTACTACCAGAAATTCATCAAAAACTTCAACGGTTTAACAGCACCCCTTACGGACCTTACGAAAAAGGGGCGACCGGAGAAAGTTATCTGGGATCCTAAGTGCGAACACGCTTACGTCACGCTCAAGAAGCAGTTGTCTGAATATCCAATTCTGCGACTGCCGGATATTACCAAACCCTTCGTACTGCGCGTCGACGCATCAGGGCAAGGCATCGGGTCAACTTTGCTTCAGGCTGGCGACGACGATCCCAACCAGCTATTCCCAGTGGCATACGGTAGTCGTAAATTGAATAAGGCAGAGCAAAAACTACTCCACAGTGGAAAGAGAATGTCTGGCATTAGTTCATGGCATTAGACGGCACCATGAATACCTTTACGGAGTGTCATTCACGGTGCAGACGGACCATGCCCCACTGGCGTTTCTCGGGGCTAATAAGGAATTTAATGCGAAAATAATGCGCTGGGCATTGCTGCTAAGCGTATATTCCTTTAAAGTCGAATACATTCCAGGGAAACAAAACGTTGGGGCAGACTTCATGAGTAGGACTTGCACAGAGATGGAGGGGGAAGATGAGAGGGAAGAGGACAGACACCCTGAAGCTACGGTTATAGGAAATTAAACTCCATAACGTAGACATGGAGTGCTTCCATATCTTAAAGGGGGGAGGCTCTGTCACGTAGGGTTTATATTCATTTAATTTCCTACATCTTCTTCCTATTCTTTCACCCGAATTCTCTCTTTTATTATCTCTGTATTTCTTTTTTTTTTTCCTGTATATTTTTCATCCATTCGTTTTGCGAATATTATTTTCATATAATTCGCAAACTTTACCTGTTTTCCTTTCTCTAAAACTGAGAATCGCACCTGGGTGGTATTGCGTACATGTCAGTCGCGCTGGTCGGATGATAGGCGTGAATTTACAGCATTCGCTAGACATTCGTCTGAGGGTCTCTGGCCTGGGGCGTGAAAATTCACCCGAGGGACATGGAAAGTAGACAGAGAGTCTGCATTTCAGTAAACGCATGAGGTTTTTCGTCAGGAAAAAAACCCGGCTTAGCGTGAAAATCCACTCCGCACTGCAGACGGTGGTCTGAGATTTGCAACTCATGCAAGCCCTCGGCCACTGATGGCTGTTACGTCACGCGATAAGCGGACGAAGGTGTTATACGGACAGGGGAGACTATTTCGCTTGGCGAAATAAGATTAGGATCCTGTTTCCGATTTTAAAGATATTGGCCAAGTTTGAAACTTTAATTTCATTCTCGCTCATAGACTCACAGTAGATAGGTTGCTCGTAAACAGAATAGCTGTTAGCGAAGTATCTCAGTTTGTTTCGGCAATTTGTCGAACTTCTAGACTTCCAGAAATATTTTCAGCATTTTATTCTTAAGTTGTGCGACTACCTGTAATTCTGTGGTTGAGGTAATTAATATGATAGATATATAGATTTTGTGAGTGTTAAAGTGTTAAATCGCTTAATTCATTTTAATCTATTTCTTTAGCGCAGAAGAGAAATAAAGTGGTAGGCTATTATATTTTCTAGGGAAGCATTCAGTGGAAAGCAGAATAAAATTAAAATTTCTAGCTTATAACGGCAATTGTAGCTATTTATGAATTTAATTTAACCGCTAATACTCAGTCGAGTGTATTTTTCTAAACTAACGTATAAACTCTAGAATCGAGCCTCATGAATGGTGACGGAATACGCACGTGTTCCTAATTCATGAGGATTGCTGATTTTTAAATATAACTTACGTCACGGGAAGTTTAAATGATAAGCAAAGCTCTCTGCTTGCAAGTTTAAATGTAAGTTATAACCAGTACAGATTCTGTTTATTATATTATATGTGTTATTTTTCCTCCACACAGTGAAAGTTTTGGGGTGACCCTAACTTTACCAGCACCTAGTAGTAGTTTCCATACTTGTGAAGAAATAGACAGTCCTTATTTTGAACCACGTGGGTTTCTTAAGTACCACTGGTCTAACAGTGCATATGCAACCCGAGTTAGCCAGAAATACTATATCCCAATAACGGGTTTTCAAAGACTGTAATGATAAATACTGGACCTTGGAGCCAGATCTTAATTTCTTCTAGAAAAAAAAAAACTCTACGTAATCTTTCTGCCTGGTGGCGCGAAATACTTCAAGTATTAACTAACATTTCCCGACTATATATATATTTTTTTTTGTGGACAAATCTGTGGTGTGACTAAAGTGAATCCTATACTGAGGGAAGGAACCGACCTGACATTCATCATTTCTAGAAACCTACGCTATTGACACTGTGCTCTGCTAACTCCCGCGCCTGGAATAATTTTAGGTGACTTAATCAGACATTTGAACAAATTTGCACACCCAAGTAGTCGTTCCCGGAGACTCCAAGTTAAATACGTCTTTTGGAACTGGGGACTTCTTGGCAGAAGACTGCATTTTTTTGAGTCTGTGTGAAGATCTAAAATCAGTGTGTTCCAAGAGGCAGCGAGCCAAGTCGTGAGTACATGTATGAGAGGCCATGGCGGAATGAATGAGTGTACACTGGTTTGAGTGATATTTTCACTATTATATCTTTGACACCCTGTTGCTGTCCTAATTTTTTTTTCAAATCTGCATAATTTGTTGCTAAGGCGAGAGTTCTTGTGGTTTTGTCTTAGGTTAAATCAGATTTTTTTTTTTTCAAACTCTGTGCATATAATTACGAGATAAAACAACGAAAACTCTTAGAATCAAACCCTATGTATCTGTGACTCTGGCGCCATCATCTGTTCTCTTAACGGGGCTGGGCTAAACCTAGAGTTAACACTATAAGGGGGCTATCATCCTTGCAACATTTCCTTGAATTTTTATGACTATGTGTATATGTATTCTCCTTGATGTACTTTCTTTGATGTTGTGAGCCGATTTTTTCCTGATATTAAAATCGCTCTTGAACTTAATAATCGTGTTTTGGTCAGCTCGTTCTAGATAATATATATATCATTGTTATAGTTTTCCCACGTCTGTGTGTTTACCTGTCGTCACGTGTATGTGCGTGCCTGAGAGTGATAGAAATATACGTAATATGTATATTGGTGTAGTCTGTCTGACGCTGTAACAACTGTTGTAGAAGATAGGTGAGAGAGAGAAGAATTCTTTTCGCTTTCAGAGACAGCCACTATATCAAAATCTATCATCTCACGTGTGTGGAAATTCTATTACCTTTCACTAACTCTCACTGAGTCTATCACCTATTCAAACCTATTCAGAAGGGACCAAACCTAGTCTTAATTCTCCTATCGAAAATCTACGACACTCAGATACCTCATTTCTGAGGTTTGGATCTGGCTTTTATGGGTTGTAGTCATTGCCCATGACTCGCATCCATATGTCAAGACTAACTAAAAACTAATCTGACAAAACAAATTTAAAATACAATGATACGCTTCTATTTTAACTGCATTGTTCTATTCAATAGCATATGTCTGAAATAATAGTGGCACCAAACTAAACTTTCCTAACTGCAGCATCCTTCTCTTTAGCATTCAGTTGTTAGTCCTACTAAATCTGCAGATATGTCCACAGAACAAAGTCCAGACTTCTCCATGCGCAGGCGGCAGCCCAATATCTTCATCTCCACACCCCTGACCAGGTACTTTTTTAAACGTGGCCAACCTAGGCTAGCAACAACATCATGTAAATCAAATTGCAATAGAAACTATCTTTATTTCTATGTTGTGTTGTTTGGGCTTGTCTACGCTGGAACAGAATTAGGCCGATAACTTAATTTCCTGTTAAATGTTTCTTCTCTTCTCTAGGGCACATTACAAGAAATTCGATCATTTTGTATCAAAGAAGGGATAGAGTCCACTCGGATTGACGGCATGTTAGGTAAGTTCGTTAGTAAATGTAACAATTGTGGCGAAGGTGATAAATTGAAACACATGAAAAGATTGCAATATTTAGTGTTAAATAAGTGACACGGGTCAGTGCGATAACATCTGGAAATTAAGTCGCTCTGGGAGTTAAAGATACTGACAATTATTTATTTACTTAGTCGTTCCTCTTCTACCGTGAGGTATAGAGGTTTGGAAGAGAGAGCGCCCTACTATCATATCGGCTGTCTTCCTCCAGGCTTTGTTCCATTCTAGTCCTCGGTCCTTCACAGATTGTCTGATGTTGTCCTCCCAGCGGACTCTGGGTCGTCCTGGAGGTCTGGATCCCTGGCTCTTAGCCTCCCATACCTGCCGTGGCAGCCGATCCTCTCTCATTCTGCAGTTGTGGCCAAACCATCTTAGTTGGGACTGTTCTACTTGGGCCTGCAGGGGTTGGGTCAAATATATTGACAAGGAAGAGAAAATGAATGTGGGCGTTTTGAATGATACAGGCAGGCCGATAATTATACAAGGTGAATGAAATTTCAGTTTCTATTTGTACATTTTTTATCTTCACATGTATCTATCGGATATACATGACACAAAATATCAAAACAAAAATAAATAACAATTAGCCAGTAAACTGACTTTACAAGAGACAACACTGCCTGCTATCACATCATCTGCTGCCAAACTAGATCTCACGTTGAGTTGAAGTGTTTGTTGATGTAGCACTTTATACAATTAAATGGCAGTTAATTTTCTTTATTTTGACGCTTGTTTCATGTAAAATATTTTGATAGAAGTGAAGTAATGACAAATTAAAAATAAGATATTACTCTTCAAGGACTCTGAATTATTTTTCATTCGTTTTATTACTAAAATTAGATTGGCGCTCTGAGCGGCTTGTGGTCCAAATGTAATTATTTTGTGAGCCGCTGACAGCGGCTTGCGGTAGTTAATGTGATAAGTGTGTATTAAGTATACATATTTAGTATACATATTAAGTATACATATGTTTACAAGCCGATATACAAATACTGCGATAGAGACATAACATATAAAGATTGGACAGACAGACAGGCACACAGATATTGAAAGATGGGAAGACAGACAGGCAGACAGACGAACAGAAATAACGAGCTTTATTTTCAAAGGGTTGCGAATTTGGTGTACATGCATGTCTAACATTCTGCCCTTCCCTTGTCTCATGGTTTATACTGAATTCAGACAGACAGGTAAGGATGCAGGTAGGTAAAAAAAATAGATAGACGGACGTACTGGCAGGCATGTACACAAACAGACAGTCAAGTAGACTTGCACAACTGTAGATTAGTAGGTCTGTAGGTAAATAGGTATTTAAGTGGGCAGACAGAGAGATAGACATCCATACAAATAAATAGATTATGTATTCACTGATGATTTTATATATATATATATATATATATATATATATATATATATATATATATATATATATATATATATATATATATATATATATATATATATATATATATATATATAATTAAGCACCTTTTTCTAGCGACGAAAGAAAGCTTACACAAAACACAAGAAATAAAAATAATTATAGCTGACATAAAATCAGATTACAAAGAGACACCTCTGCGAATGTTACAAACGTCAAGGTCGTCTATGCCGCTAATTCGTGCTTTTAAATTTATTTCCAAGTTAACATAAAACTTGATCCAAAATGTTCCCATCAAGAGCTCTCGCACCCATATAAAGTTTGTTTCATGAACAGGAAACTGGAATTGCTTACAGTACAGCTAAGAAATTCGGTTAGAATTTACATCTTTGCCACTTCTGACGAGAATGAATGATATTGAAAATGCATTAAGAGAATCGGGGTTAATTGAGTGATTTTAAAAACAAAATATGGTTTGTATACGAATGAAAATATGTTCCTGCTTTTTTAAAATATGTCTGGTGAAGGCCATACATATATTTGTGGGAGTGAGAGACGGAGAAAGAAAAAAAAAATAATAAGCTTTTATTTTTTTTTACAATATAATTGGAGGAATATAGCGAGAGAAAGAGACAGAGGTAGAGAGACATAGAGAGAGAGAGAAAACAAAGCAAACACAGAGGGGATAAAACTGAAGAAAAACATTTATAAGAAGAGGTAGTGATGCAGATTTCCATATCATCATTATCATCAATAACCTTCAACTTCCCTTCGAGTACAGGTCATGAACGAAGACCTGCCAAACCCTCCCCTGTCCTGCATCATCAGTTCAACTTCTTTACATGTCTTCTTATCCCTTTCAGATGTATCTCCTGTTTTATCTTTTCCATGAGTTACCTTTCTTTCAGCTGTTTATAACGCTACTGAGAATGTGTGGCTTAAAGTATTCTGCATTACGGAGTAGGTGGTTCAATGTGTAACCCTACTTAGCTGCATTTTACGACACGCCTCATAGGTTACAGTTCTCGTATTCTCTTCTTGTGTGGGAGACGAGAGATAGGAAGGGCATAATGTTAGACGGGCCTGCGTGCCCAATTCTAAACCCTTTGAAGATAAAGTTCGTTCGTTCGTTCTTTCTACCTATGTGATTCTGCTCTTGAGTTAGAGAGGGCAAAGAAAAACACAGGAAGTCCCTACTCATTCACAAGCAGACTGTTCAAACATTTCGAGAATTCTGATTCTGTGCCACTCTAATGTGTTATTGTTATTGATTATACTCGTAATTATTGTCTGATTTACTGTATAGTTTTGGATTTGTTTGTATGGTTTTTTTTTGGTTTTTTTTGCCTTTGTTGTCGTTTTTTTTTCATTACGTTCCTGTTTGTTTAAAAAAAACATACTTAATTTTGATTATGATTGGATACTGTAAATGTAAGCTGTTATATAACCTTTATAATGTTGCATGCCTTTAAATTAATGCTTAAAGTAACGTATTGGAATGAAAGGATATAGTGTGCAAGATAAGTGAGAGTGGAAGGGCAGAATGTTAGAAGGGCCTGCGCGCCCAATTCTTAATAATTTGAAAATAAAGTTCGTTCCTTCCCTTTGGGGCCCCGGTAACACATGGGATAAATTTCATTCAACAAAGTATAAGAAACCATATAGAGATATCAATCCAACAATAATGTAAACGTAATTGTCAAGATAAACTTCCCCAGGTATAAGGAAACCACTACAATGAGTGAAACAGAAAGAATATAAATTGTATCTTATATTTTATTCGTATACTTTTATTCAACTAGGCTATGTCACAAAGTATGTTGAAGAAAAATGTAGAAACTCATCTCATAGTCGTTTCTTGTTCTACCTTAAGGTATAGAGGCTTCCCAGGGAGCCACTGACTTCCAGGGTGAACATGCAATCAAATATTAAGACGTGATTGACCTGTTGTGTCTCGACTTGTTCCCTCTCTCTAGAAAGTAGAAACACCAGTAATAATGATTTATTAAAGAAGATACCTTTTCATTTTTTTACACAGGGAAATTTGCCCCACGCCGAAGAAAGGATTCTAAATTCTACACGCTGGTCAAACTCGTCATGAGCACGGCCTCCATCAACAACAACGACAACGATTCTGTGAGCAGCTCGTCGATTGAGAACGACCTACGTCACTATAGTAACAAGGATAGCGTCCTGAATCTTGCTGCCAGCAGCCGTGGTACTATGACGTCGCTGAAGCAGTACCTCTCTGTACCTTTCAACAACGGGGATTCTCATTCAATGTCAGACATAGATAGTCTTGCAGGCGATCATCCGGGTCTAAGTCCTAGTATTTATATTACGTCACCTGTTAGTGACGATGGTAGAGGGATCTTGACGTTTGGCGATGTCGGTATGGATGACAATGACGTGGTTATGACGTGTCCTGAATCTGTCGCATGCACCGACGAAGGCAGTAACGTAGCAACGATTGCTGTAACGTCTAACACAACAAATATCAATACAATGAACGGAGTTTCTTTCTTCGTGGGAAGTCAAACATCCTTGAACTTTGGACACTCCCAGGAAAATTTGATGTTTTTGGAAAACGACAAATCTCACATGGACAGCAGTCGAAGGTCTAACTTTTGTGGTATTTCCGTTGAGGCTACACCAAGCACCACAACTGACGCCAATAGGAATTTTCCTTCTCATCAATTCGGTCAATTCTTAACTGTTCCCAATGGTACAGATGGTGTGTCTATAGGATCTAATTCTACAATCTTGAACTTCAGCAGCAGCAACAATAATGTCAGCGATGATAGTGACATTTCAAATGTGCCCACTTCTAACACACTGCTACCTCAAGGTCTGACAAAGTACGAAATGAAACGTTCTGCGTCGGATGACGATAACATCACATTACGATTTGGCCCTTACGAAGGGACATTTTCTCATGGTTCACACGGATCTCCAACTCCTATACGTCACTTACCTGAAATACGCACAAAGCGAAAGGTCTACTCCAGGTCGTGGTCAGAATCCGAGGACAACGAAATTTTAGGACAAACAAAGCGGGATAGATCTGGCAGATCACGGCGCAACAGTGGAGACCCACAAGCAAATACTCGACGTCGCACCCAAGATCCACGCAACGCGAGATCACATTCGCCATCCCCGATGACGTTTCTGTCTGTACCTGGAGGCAACAGGAATACCTGCTCCTCTTCACGTTCGATGAACGATGTCAGTACAGTGGGTAATCCTTACTTGAACAATTCAGGTGATGGTATAATCCTTCGGCGATCCTGTTTGAGCCTGAACACCGATGGTCGAAAACGGAGAGATAAATCTCCCCATAAAGTTAGTTTTAAAGTTTCTTAAACCCTGAGCTTAAATTACACACTAGGTCTGTTGTGGTTTAATCTATAGCTTCGTTGCTAAATATTGCTATAATACATAAACGAAGTTCTAAATTTCCACGAGACTGAGTGATTTGAAATTATCAAAGCAGTTTTTTTTCCCAAACGTAAGCATTATCTTCAATAAATTATAGATTCATTATTGAAATAGTTGTGCTAGATGTTTGATCCGTGATAACAACAAAATGCAAAGGGAAATAAAAATTGATCAGCACAAAAACTGCCTATATAATAACCTATAATAAAACTCGGTGACAAGTAAAGAGAACGTGACACGAGACGAGAACGTGGAATGTAGGGAAAATGTGGCAAACTAGAAGATCGTGGAAGGAAGGTACTCGTGATAAGTCACGAAGTCGTGAAAAGTAAGTAAATCGTGACAAGTAAGCAAATAGTGACATGTAAAGAAATCGTGACAAGTTAGGAAATCGTGACAAGTAAGGAGGTCGTGACAAGTAAGGAAGTCGTGACAAGTAAGGTAATTGTGACAAGTAAGGTAATCGTGACAAGTAAGAAAGTGCGACAAGAAAGAACTTGTGACAAGTAAGAAAGTCGTGACAAGTAGAGAAGTGACAAGTAAGGTAATCGTGAAAGGTAAGGAAGTTGTGTCAGTTATGGAACTCGTGACAAGTAAAGAAGTCGTAACAAGTGAGGAACGGGTGACAAATAAGAAAGGAACCTTTTGACGAGTAAGAAAGTCGTGAAAAGTAAAGAACTGGTGACAAGTACGGAAGTCGTCACAAGTGATGAACCCATGATAAATAGGGAAACTATAACAAGTGAGGAACTCGTGACAAGTAAGAAGTTTGTGACAATTAAGGTAGTCGTTAAGTAGTGAGTAACTCATGCCAAGTGAGGAACTCGTGACAAGTAGGGAAGTTGTGACAGCTAAGAAAGTCGTGTCAAGCAATGAAGTCGCGACAAGTAAGAAACTTGTCACAAGTAAAAAAAGTCATGACAAGTAAGGAATTCATGACAAGGAACATGTGACAGTTTAGATAGTCGTGACAAGTAAGGAAGTCATAAAAAGTAACAAAAATGTGACAATTACGGTAGTCGTGACAAGTAAAGAAGTCGCTAAAAGTAAAGTAGTCATGACAAGTAAAGAAATTGTGACAAGTAAGGAAGTCAGGAAATCCGAAGTTCATGAAGAAAGACTAGTATATTCTGATAAAACGAAAACATTGGGAATGAATAGAAGGAGGACGACAATGACAGACGATGACGAGCAGATAAATGTCATGGCTTTGACAAATCATCGTAATCACTTTTCTGTTCGCTCCTTGTGGAGCACGGATCCTTCCATGAATCTAGTCCGACTGCAGCAAGCTTGCACCTAAGCATTTACGTGCTTTAGCAATGGTAGTTTCTGAACCACTTTGTTTTACATGAGGTTGCCAACCCTTTGCATAACGTAACGTTAGCTAAGACGTGTTTGAGGGAGGATTTGCCATATTCTTTCAGCAGTTCTTACAAAACGTTACATGTAAAATGACAGAACTTTTACAAGTGCATTTTATTGTTTAAAACTGTGATCTTTATCTCCCCTTATCGATTACCTCCCCAAAACAATCTGACAATATAAAAATAGATTCACTGAAATAAGCGCGTGTTATAATTGCGGTCGAATCAGAAAAGAAAAAAAAAGATTTACTTCCAAGCTAATGCGTGTTTTTTTTTCCAAAATATGCTACAGATTCTGAAAAGACTGGCCCTAAGCAAAGTCTTCTACGTGTTAAAAATAAAAAGTTTTTGCAAGTTATAAAACAGGAACAAGACAAAAATATAATAATGTAGTATGCGTAGTAAATATTTTATATCATTAAACCTTATGCACCGCTCAGCTGTAATGCGTATTCTAGTGCAATTTAATAAATTATGAATATTTTTTTATTATTTAACATACAACGGTCTTTTTTTGTAGCTTCAGTTACTGTTAAATCGTTATCAGCTTCAAAGTTATAATTATTATCGCCCTGAAAATTGCACTTATCATCATAGCTAATATCATTCTTATAAACATCATTATTATAAATAATGTTGCCATTATCATTATTAATATAATCATCATTATAGGATGAATGAAAGATGTAAACGGAGCCCTTCATCAAAGAAGAAAATATCTATTGAAGACCAAAATGGCGGATTAAACAATTTCACACTTTCGATCAGATGTGAATTCTTGCAGTGAGAAAATTGATAGTACACCGACCTTTATTATAATAACTGCAATCAGAACTATAAACTTTCCTGTTGTTAATGTAGTTGTTAACATTTGTTACACTTAATGCAACTGTAGTCAGGCAAAACCTTTAAACACGGCCGTTTGTACAAGTAAAATAAATAGTGCCGTTTTATTTTTCATCGTTTTTTTAATCGGGATTTTTACTTGCAATATCTAAGCCCTGTCCGGTTTGGCTGTTGCTATTTCCATCTTTATCCCGTCGTTTTCGACGGCACTGCGTCCTAACATTATTATAGCAAATATGTTTACAATTATTCAAATTATACTAATAAAAATAATAGCCCCTTCAGTCATAACTGACTATGGGAATGCGCCCCTGAGGTGACGTCCCTCAGCTGCTTATTTTCCTTGTGTTCCTTTCGACGTTTTCTCCTCTCGTCTGCTTGTTGTGAGAGCTTCTTATTATACTAAACGGACTTGAATACAATCATAAGCTTGCTGGCATATCCATTATCAGAGCTATCATTGTAAGTATCGAGAACAATGTAACAGTGTCCTTCTTCTTCGTAAAATAAAAAAAACTATGCTAGATGGTGCAGACGATCATGTCTCTCCACACAACTTCGTGTCCCCACTGCTAGTTATCAGTTATGTTGGTGATTCTTTCCATGATGTGATGTTAGAAAGTCCAGTACTTTCCATGATGTGATGTTAGAAAGTCCAGTACTTTCCATGATGTGATGTTAGAAAGCCCAGTACTTTCCATGATGTGATGTTAGAAAGTCCAGTACTTTCCATGATGTGATGTTAGAAAGCCCAGTACTTTCCATGATGTGATGTTAGAAAGTCCAGTACTTTCCATGATGTGATGTTAGAAAGTCCAGTACTTTCCATGATGTGATGTTAGAAAGTCCAGTACTGTATCTCATTTACTTCCTCTGTATTTTTCCTGTTGTCACAGTACTATCAGCTTTTTTTTGTTATCTCACAGCATGCTCGAAGAAAATGGATTGCCTCTGTCTAATTTTATGAATACGCTTCTTTTGCTCACAAGCTTCTTTTGCTCACAGGCTTCTTTTGCTCACAGGCTTCTTTTGCTCACAGGCTTCTTTCAAACAATCGTCATTACTATTTGTAATTGTCTACGGTGCTCTTACAATTCTTTTGCGAATCCGAATCTATTTACCTCTGAGGGTTTTCCTGCTTGTTTACTAATTGTCCACGACTCACTTCCGTATGCAAAGTATAGGCTCTATATAACACTGAAGAACTCTCTTTTTTACTTTCATTAACACAAATATATGTTTCGTAAAATGTTAGTCAATACAAATATAATATGATTATCAATATTTGTCTTCACTGTATTCATTATTATAATCATAACCATTATATCTCTTGTAGCTGTTACTGTATGTGTTAATATCATCATCTTCATTATTGACGTAATCATTGTTATCGCCATCAGTGAACGTTGTCATCATTGTCTACCGCTTCATCGTTAATGTAGTAATAATTGTAATGACAATAACCGTATATTATTTTTCATTACTGCATTATACAATACTTTCTCACAACGAACGCACGTTTTACTCAACGGTTGATCAACATAATTCACCGACGCCCTGTTCAAGACTTGGTTTGTTACATTGGAACTACCTCTTTACAGAAAAAAACAAAACATGTAGCCACTATTCTGCTTACAACATATAGGACAAAATGTTACAGAATATTACAGTTTACATAATGTAGCAAATTTGTTACTAAATACGACCGCTGATACAGGGAAAAAACCAATATAGCGTAGATAAAATAGCAAAAAAAAAAAAAAAAAACAAAAAACATACATAAACCATTACAGCTCACATTATTTAGCAACCATACTTCATGACACACCACAGTTAACAGCACACGTGCATCACACTTCATAAAACCTCTTATAGCAAATGTACTTCATAAAAATCACAACATACAATACATACCAATTACACATCATAAAACTCCGCAAACGTATAGCAGGAAGCAAATGTACATCATAAACCAGCACAACGGTACAATATAAAGCTACTACATTTCACAAAACAACACTACAGACAACTGGAGACACCACAACAAACGGCAGAGAATTCGCAGCCTGGGATAACCAACACAAGAAAAGCAACACATGTAATACTCTACATAGACAAACGTTAAGGGCCACCATTCAGTTTAGACAAGGTTTATATAATTGATTGGCAAACTGTAAAGATGTCACCGGGCGACCTACTACTATGACTATAGCATAATTCGTGCTAATTGTTAGGAAGAATAGTCACAAGGTTTTATGGAAATAGATTTAAGGTAGGCGAGTATCAGATTGAAACTAGAACTAAGTGAATAGCCGAAATACTTCCATCGGGAGACCAATAATATAAATATGGAAATATTAAGCCGCCCAACCAAAAGGCTGGAAAAAGCCCGCACTATTTTTTGGGAAGGCAAACTTCGGGATGATAAGGCAGTTGATCTCAAAATGCCGGTGTGTACAGATGTACAACCGTAGATCTTGAAGTTTTCAAGACATCGACTCGATAAAGATAATATTACTTAAATGTGTGGGAAATTCTTTGAGGCTGTAAGTAGAACTTCAAGTGACTTATTTAACAGTGCAGAAAAATACAGTAGTTACAAAAGGTCATGAGATTCAGAGCTCAAAACACAGTGTTATTATTTTGGCCCGCTCACAACACGCAGTCACGATGAATGAAGGCTCACCGCATGAGTGAGAAGGTCGCGGTACTTTTCACGTGCCGGGCGATTCATAGTGTCAGATTACAACTCCAGGAGTCAACTGAATAACTTAAGGGGGAACACCCACCCAGAAATGGGTTATCTTTTTAAAAAATTAACAGAAAAATAACTAACAAACTTGTTGACATAAAATTTGGCCACATGTTACAAGAGATACTATATTTTATGATGAACAAAGTTTACTTTATAAATTTTAATGTTTTATGTGAAAATAATTAATTAACATGAAGTGATGAAAAAAAAAAGAAAGGAAAACCCCCAGTGCACCTGGGAATGAATTTCACTCACATAAAAGGTGCAAAGAATGCCAAACCAACAGATGATGTGCATAACATCCCTACCTATGGCGTGAACCACCCAAAAATGTCTACCCCAATGAGTTTTGTAGATATGGCTCTTGCAATATGACCCTTTTAAATCGCACAAATTTAGAAATTTGTATAGCAATATCTCTGTTTCTATACCATGTAAGAAAAAAGTGGAGGTTCATGCCATAAAGGATAACATGGGCTATAAGTGTGCAAAATTTGAAGGCTATAGCTTTAAAATTGTAGAAAATATCACCGGAACTGTTAATCGCAAGCCCTGTTTTCGTTAAAGTTTAGTTTTTAAAATGTTAACACACTTATCTGATTCTCTTTGAACATTGATAACTCATAAACTATTACAGATAAACACATAATTCAAAAAGAATATCAAAGTAAAAAGGCTTATAAATATTTAAAACACAATTATTATATGAAAATCAAAAATAACCTTTTTTGTCTTTTTCTGGGTTTAAGCACCCCATGCTTTTTGTCAATTTGATGTTACATTTGTTGACTGCAGGCTATAAACTCCTAGATAAATTATTTGTGGCTTTTTAGTGCATTAAAAGCGTGTGTTTAAAATATATATATATATATTTTTTTTTTTCACCGCGACAGTAACATCAGACTTTGGTATCTATTGGATTGAACTGAGACTTATCTAACATAACTTTGCTCATGTAATTTAGTCTTAACTCCTTTCTGTGTAATTCCAAAAGTAGAATTCCTAAAGCTACCTTTAGAGCCCCATTGACGTTGATCTGATTGCACCTGTAAATAAAGCTTGATGCTGAATTCTGTCTAATTTAATCTCGTTACTGTGTGAAGTGGAGTCATATATACTACTGGACAAAAGTTAAGTGCCGCCATTCAGTTTAGACAAGGTTTATATAATGGATTGGTAAACTGTAAAGACAAGTGAAAATGTCATTAAAACTGAGCTCAGAGAAATGTGTATACATTTCTGTGTGCACTAGGTTAATTTTTTTTTTTATGTCCAAAAACTGGGTCACTTTAAACCGCACGTGAAAATTGCCATTATTGCTGCAAAAACTCGTGGTTTTTGCAACACACCCCACTAGTTTAAAAAGTGAAAAGGTGAGTTTAATTTGAATGCACGTGGAAAATGATCATCGGTAAAGAGTGTTCACCGTCGGTATGCAATAAATCAGTATGACAAGTGGTCGAAATGATCACTGCATTAGCCATGCCCCCAAGGAGAAGTCTCAGCACTGTAGACCGTGGTCGAGCCATGGCATAGATTCAGGATGGTCAATCTGTTCGTCATGTTGCAAGACGTTTAGCAGTGTCCCACTCTACCATTCAGAGACTTCTTCAGAGATTTCAAGCTACCGGACATTTGGAAAATCGACCCTGCTCACCAAGAATTATATAAACCTTGTCTAAACTGAATGGCGGCCCTTAACTTTTGTCCAGTAGTATATATACCCAAACCTGCTATGGACTGCAGAAGGAAAGTGAAAGCAAAGACAGCCAAATTCCACCTGGCAGACTACTGTGGAGGTGCCACCTGGCAGACTTCTGTGGAGGCAGAGATGCTAAGTATGAACCAGAGCTAGGGCACTACACGACAAATGGCTGCGGACCGAGCAAAGTGAAGACAGTTTGTTGCTGCCCTTCAATACGCCATCAGGCGTGATAGTCACTGATTGTTTTGTCAGTCAGCGGCCAAGGACAAATGAAGAAGTAGAAGAATATACCAAAACCATATATAGTAATGGAGCTGGTTATTCTATGCATAAGATGTACACCCGTTTTCGTGCTCTTGGGCAAAAATCCAAATCTAAAACCGTACTTAACAGCATATTACACATACACATCAAAAACATCAAAAGACACATTGTGTAGCAACCACACATCGTAAAACAAGGCACGTACAGCATGCATCGAACACACATCTTAAAACACCGTAGCCTACAGCATAAGGCAAGCACAGATACCAAAGCTCTGCAACTAACCTCATAAAGTAAATACGTGCTATAAAACCACAGTTTAAATCGTATCATAACCGAACTTCACAAATTTATATATGTATTCAGCTTTTGTTATGTAGCGAAAACACTAGTTACAATCACAGCAGATGACGTCACTGTAACAAACACACACTATAACAAACTGCAGCTGACACCGTACATCAAAAACCCCTTCACCAAAACATCAAAAACATATCGTCAAACCGCCGCTCACATCATGTTATCACCGCATGTAATTAAACAATATGCAGCTTAGATCATACGAGTATAATAAACAAGTGTCATTAAAAAAACGAACGGCTTGCTTGTTATAGCCAAAAGTTATATAGTTTATCATAACAAACAAACAAAAAAACCACATATCACAACTGCTGTTAGTTTTGTCTCTAACGATGTTATTCTTATTGTTATTGCTGTTACAGTTAACATGTAGCTCAGTTGTGTCATCTATATAGCAATAGTACAAAGTGATATTAATAAATTATTAATATTATTATTATGATGATTGTAATGTTAGATTTCTCTAGTACATTTTTGACAGCTTAACTATAGTTCATATTTACGTTACATAAAATGTATTCATCGTTCATTGATGGCGGATTTCAAAAGTGTGAAAATGATTTCGGAAACATTTTCGCTTTAAACGTTACACAGCCGACCCAGACCAAGATATTAATACATTAGAAAAATAAACAGTAGCGGTAAAGGTAGTCCATTAGTATATTCTGCCGTTGGGGAGTGAAGTGTTAAAGACTAGCCGATACTAAATCAAGCTTCGAGAGGTGGTGTGACCAGTTCCTTTCCTCCCTGCCTTTGCCTTCATTAAATTAAGAGCAGAGTCAGATACCCATTTACAGACGTGTATGCTGAAGCATGGTGCTGTCAGGTTTTGATCCGGAACCCGGTAGCTTTGGCGCGAAAGGAGAGTAGTCAAATAACTTGTAAATAATGTATCTAGTCCAGAAGACCCCTGAAAGCATAATATTTAAAACAGGATATTATATACCGCAGAGTATAAATAGAAGGGGCCGAAAGATCACCCTCTGCCGCGACAAGCCAGCGCTCTGCCACTCTGCCAGTCGAACAATAGACCGTGTGAAATTTACTGTATCATTTAAACAACACAAAAAAACCATAGCACAAAATAAGGCATAACGAAACCTAATGCATCTTTCATAAATAGGTGCGAGCAGTATAACTGAATGATTGAAATGGAGCATTAAGGTCACCAACGTGGAACTGATGACAAGAACCAGACACGCGCCAGTGGAACAAGAGAAGAAAACAGTAATGCTGACGTCTTATGAAGTGGTACATGTTCAGAAGACAAGGCTCAAAATGGTATGACGAGATCACTAATGTTGAACTAATGGACAGAATCAAAAGACTATCAGATGAGCAAGACATGAGGACAAAAATAGAATACACACTGTGAAAACCAGCCGATAGCATCCCCATGCAACATATGGAGAAGAACAAATGGAGAACAAAAAAAATTAGAACAACAAATGGAGAACAGCAGATGGAGAAGAACAAATGGAGAACAACAGATGAAGAAAACAAACAGAAAAAAACTCACGGAGAACAACAAATAGAGAGAAAACAAATGGAGAACAACACATGAAGAACAACACATGAAGAACAACAAATGGAGAACAACAAGTAGAGAACAACAAATGGAGAACAACAAATAGAGAACAGCACATGAAGAACCTGCCATCAATGGTACCTATACCTTGTAGCGGTATGGCAGCTTGCGTACCCTGACAATCCCCAGAGCTATGCCAGTGGGAGTTTTACTCCTGGTAGGTTCAACCAAGCTGGACTGGTCTGTGTGGGTAGGGGTCAGACAAAAGCTGGTACCCTGGTCCTCCAGGTTGGGGGTTTTAGCATAGGGCTGACACCCCTGTCTATGTAAAAAAAATAATGAAGTTACGGAAACAACATCAAATGAACAAACTTTGCTGCGGGATGGACATTCGGAGTCTGTGGCTCGTATGACTGTCAGTGGTGAAAGCCGAAAGGAAGCCACTGACATGAAAACGGATGTCCTGACCGCAAAACAGGATACAAGAATAGGATTTTGGAATGTCAGGACAATGTACGAGACAGGCAAACTAAGACAGGTCACGGCAGAAATGAGAAACTACAGGTTACACATCCTGGGGATAAGTGAGAGCAGATGGACAGGGGCAGGAAAAGTTAAAACAGCAACAGGAGAAACAGTACTTTACTCTGGAAGAGACGATGGACAGCACAGTGAAGGCGTAGCCATTATTTTACAGAAAGGGATAGAAAGGACATTACTGGAATGGAAACCCATCAACAACAGACTGATACGATTGAGATTGAGAGGGAGATTCACCAACACTACAATAATACAATGCTACGCACCAACGAATGATAGCGATGAGGAGGTCAAGGATGAATTCTATCAACAACTGCAGAAAGAAATGGAAGACACACCTAGATATGATCTTGTTATAGTAATGGGAGACCTCAATGCGAAAGTTGGTACACACAATACATATAATGAAAGAACAATGGGGAAATGCGGCAGCGGAACAGCAAACGAAAATGGGGATAAGCTAATAAGTTTCTGTAGCATTAACAACCTGGTCATTGGAGGTACACTTTTCCCACATAAGGAAATTCACAAGTTAACATGGGAATCACCAAATGGTCGGGACAGAAACCAAATAGACCACATCATGGTTAACGGTAGATGGAGACATGCATTACAAGATGTGAAGGTAAGAAGAGGTGCAGATGTAGGAAGTGATCACCATTTAGTAGTAGCTAAACTGAAAGTGAAACTAAGAAGGGCTGGACCAACTGTAACTACACAGAAAAGGTTTGACATCAGCAAATTGAAGGACCCCCTTACCAGAAAAGCTTTTGCGGCCGACATTAAGAAACGATATCAATTTGCCAAAAAGCCAGGAAAAGACATTGACTGATGATATAGACCAGAATTTCAACACCATTTCAACAGTATATAAGGAAAGTAGCAAATCATGCTTAGGATTCCAGGAAAGGAAGAAGCATGACTGGATAACACCAGAAACACTAAACACCATAAAGATGAGAAAGGAAATGAAAAGAAAGAAAACAGAAGCGAAGTCCCCCAGGTTAAAGCAACTATATAGCGAACAGTACAGCCAGCTGGACAGGGAAGTTAAACGCCAAACCCGAGCCAACAAAAGGAATTTCCTAGACGATCTTGCATAACAGGCAGAAGAGGCAGCACTGAGAAATGAACAAAGCACAGTATACAAAATAACTAAATTCATCAGCGGAAAACAAGGTGCAAACAATATTACATTAGTAAGAGATAAGCATGGAAATCTCATCAAGACAGCAGAGGGACAGGAAACAAGATGGGCAGAGCACTTCAGAGAAACTCTGAACAAGGAAATACCAGAGACACAACTGAATGTTCCTGAGGCTGAAAACGATCTAGATGTAAATACAGACATTCCACGAAAAGAAGAAATCATCACAGCAATCAAAGGGTTAAAGAACGGTAAAGCTCCGGGCCATGATAACTTAAATGCAGAGCTATTTAAGACAGACCCTGAGCTAGCAGCAGAACTATTAGAACCACTATTTGCACAAGTGTGGAAAACGGGGACAACACCATCAGAGTGGAACAAAGGAATAATTGTCAAATTGCCCAAAAAGGGAGATCTTGCAGACTGCAATAATTGGAGAGGAATCACTCTTCTCTCAGTTCCCAGCAAAATACTAGGCAGGATAATTATACAGATAATTTCAAAGGCAGTAGACTACAAACTGAGGAAAGAACAAGCAGGATTTAGAAAGAACAGAAGATGTGTAGACCATATATTCACTCTCAGGAACATTATAGAGCAGTGCTCAGAATGGCAAAGACAGCTTTACATAAATTTTGTTGATTTTGAAAAGGCTTTTGACAGCATACATAGGGACAGTTTATGGAAAATACTGAGGGCTTATGGAATTCCAAGCTGCATAGTGGCAATCATAAAAAGCCTCTATGCCAACTTTACATGTAGTGTTGGGCAGAGCAACCTAATCTTCGAGGTGAAGACAGGAGTACGACAGGGATGCCCCTTATCAACCACTCTTTTTTTAACAGTCATAGACTGGGTTATACGCCAGACAACAGAGGGCAGTCCAAGAGGAATAAGATGGACTACATTTTCTACATTGGAAGATCTGGAATATGCAGATGACATTGCACTGCTGGCACATTCACATCAACACATCCAGGAAAAAACGGATAGACTTAATAAATTTAGCCAGCAGGTGGGCTTGAACATCAATTTAAAGAAGTCTGAGGTCATGACGCTCAATGTGAGCAACCCTGAGCCCATATCAGTAAGGAATCAGCAATTGGTACAGACAGATACCTTCACATACCTAGGAAGCATAGTAACACCAGACGGTGGGGCAGGCAAAGACATCAACATCAGAATGAATAAGGCAAGAACAGCCTTCTTTAGCCTAAATAACATCTGGAAGTCCTCCCAATACAGCACAAGCACAAAATTAAGATTATACAAGAGTTGCGTGCTTTCTGTGCTTCTCTATGGTGCGGAATGCTGGAGAGTCACAGAGAAGGAAATGTCAAAATTGTCCTCTTTTCACACAACATGCCTAAGAAAAATTCACCGCATCTTTTGGCCGAACACCATCACCAACCAAGATCTGCTTACTCGTAGCAAGCAAGAGGACATGCACACCATCATAGCTGGCAGACGCTGGAGCTGGGTTGGTCATGTCCTCAGAAGAGACCCCGATGCCATCACAAGAACAGCTATGCTTTGGACCCCTGAAGGAAAGCGAAAGAGAGGCCGACCAAAAACAACTTGGCGGAGGACTGTGGAGGCTGAGATGCAAAGAATGAACCAGAGTTGGGGCACTGTACGAAGGATGGCCACCGACCGTGCAAAGTGGAATCAATTTGTTGTTGCCCTACAAGACGCCACTAGGCGTGATGGCCACTGACTGCTTTGACGGTCGGTGGTTAAGGATCGAAGAAAGAAGACATGAAGAACAACAAATGGAGAACAACAAATAGAGAACAACAAATAGAGAACAACAAATAGAGAACAACAAATAAGGAACAACAAATAAAGAACAACAAATAGAGAACAACACATGAAGAACAACAAATGGAGAACAACAAATAGAGAACAACAAATAGAGAACAACAAATAGAGAACAACAAATAGAGAACAACAAATGGAGAACATCACATGAAGAACAACAAATGGAGAACAACAAATAGAGAACAACAAATAGAGAACAACAAATAGAGAACAACAAATGGAGAACATCACACGAAGAACAACAAATGGAGAACAACAAATAGAGAACAACAAATAGAGAACAACAAATAGAGAACAACAAATGGAGAACAGCACATGAAGAACAACAAATGGAGAACAACAAATAGAGAACAACAAATAGAGAACAACAAATAGAGAACAACACGTGAAGAAGAACAAATGGAGAACAACTAACAGTGAAGGAAATTGAGGACACGCATAAACTGGATAAAGATGACTTGGAACGACATTGAACAGATGAATAATAAATCAACTGATGAGTATGAGCCAGTGCATCAGTGAGTATAATACACGATGACATTTGGTAGAGCCAATAATAAGAGATTTACCAATATGCTAGAAAACATAAACATTCAGCGGCAGTAACTCAAACATTATTAAACAACTGCGCCCTGTCTAGTCCTTCCTGCTGGAAAACCTGCTGCTGCAGTGGTCCACGCTCCATAGGGGAAAAAGGGGGGGGGGGTGAAAAGGAAGATGAATGAATTAACAAAGTGCTTTCAACAACAGTCAGGAGTGACGCAATGGAGGCTCGACACAGATAATACTGGATCACATAGTAACAAAGCCCTGAGCTGCATCTTGAACATACATGACTATCAAACAAGGTACTGGACTTGTGTTCAGATATATTATAAATAATGTCTGCATGTCAACTAGAGGCCAGTCCTATTGTATGACTCTGGAGCATGGAGAAAAACAACAACCAGGAAGTTACATTTCCATAAATAGGTGCTTACTTAGAATAGAAGGATTGAAATGGTACGATAAGGTTACTGACGGGGAGCTGATGACAAGAACCAGACAACTGTCAGTGGGAAAATAGATGCGAATATGGCGTTAGAGACTGATGACAAGAACCAGACAACTGTCAGTGGGAAAATAGATGCGAATATGGCGCTAGAGACTGATGACAAGAACCAGACAACTGTCAGTGGGAAAATAGATGCGAATATGGCGCTAAAGACTGATGACAAGAACCAGACAACTGTCAGTGGGAAAATAGATGCGAATATGGCGCTACAGACTGATGACAAAAACCAGACAACTGTCAGTGGGAAAATAGATGCGAATATGGCGCTAGAGACTGATGACAAGAACCAGACAACTGTCAGTGGGAAAATAGATGCGAATATGGCGCTAGAGACTGATGACAAGAACCAGACAACTGTCAGTGGGAAAAATAGATGCGAATATGGCGCTACAGACTGATGACAAGAACCAGACAACTGTCAGTGGGAAAATAGATGCGAATATGGCGCTACAGACTGATGACAAGAACCAGACAACTGTCAGTGGGAAAATAGATGCGAATATGGCGCTAGAGACTGATGACAAGAACCAGACAACTGTCAGTGGGAAAATAGATGCGAATATGACGCTACAGACTGATGACAAGAACCAGACAACTGTCAGTGGGAAAATAGATGCGAATATGGCGCTACAGACTGATGACAAGAACCAGACAACTGTCAGTGGGAAAATAGATGCGAATATGGCGCTAGAGACTGATAGGACACTTACTAAGGAAATCTACTAATATATTTATAATCCAGACCTTGTTGGGTAACTCCCATGGTAAGAGTAGTAGAAGTGGAGCAAAAAACACACGGAGAAGAGTAGCAGAGACAGAAATGACAATGATGAGGTTTGGTTTGGTGTCAAGGACGATCTTCATTGCACACGGATAACTTAATCAGTACTCCAATCTCCTATTTTAGATCACACAAGGAGGATCTCAGCACAGTGCATGAACTCCGAAGCACCGGCGAGAATCCCAATGAGGGTATGTAGAAATATAAAGAAGAATAACTTAATGGTCATCAAGTAACAGAAGTTTGCACGTTTTTGAAATCCGTCATCTTCCTGCATCTCATTCCAGCAATATAAATTGTTAATTAACAGTAGATAACTAGACTGTGATTGGTTAGAATTGTGATCACATTTTTTGCTGTAGCAATATTTACGCTATACATTTATTATACTATTTTACAACAACAAAATTGGATCGGATAAGTTTACTTAATAAATATCTATGATATGAAAATCCAAATTATGTGTTGTTTTGGTTTTTCTCACAAATAAATCTGGGTCGAAGAAGTAAACGCAGAAAACAATGTAGAGATCACAGAGCCACATTTGAGGTGCCGAATCTGGAGACTTTCCTAAACAAAAGCAGGTGAGTCAGCTGCCTTGGCGCTTGTCGTTCTTTCCGTAAGTATGTCACGGTGGTCCATGACGGAGGAATGTCTTCCGTCTTAGATTCTGTAAGTATGTCATGGTGGTCCATGACGGAGGAATGTCTTCCGTCTTAGATTCTGTAAGAATGGTGTTACGTCCTTTTTGGGTTCCTTAACAGTATTAAAGTAGACACGGGTCTTACTCCTGTTAAGAGGGTACGCATCAACAAATGTGGTAAGAATATATTTGTAATTAAATTCATCGCGCACGGAAACGCACATATTTGTGCGTGGGTATTTTTGCGTTTTGTTGCTAAACACTAGATGACGCAGTGACCTCAGAGAGAGATGTACAGGCTGTGATGGAAGTCAGACATTGGTATGTTTATTCGAACCCCATATTACGGGTATACTACTGTTTATATCTATGTTATACGGCCTTCCATGTGGAAGCTATTGCCGTGAGAACTTCACAGTAAGTTTGTCATTGAAGCTAATGAAAATAAATATATATATTGCAGTTTCGCCATAATGAATCTAGTCAGCACATTCAATGGGGAATTATTGACCCTCCATTAGGGTGTACTGAAATGGATCAAAGAATAAAGTGAAGTTAGTGGATCCAGCCGATTATTTGTCAAGTACGTGCCGCTTGGAAGAAGTATATCACAAACGTGAATACAAATATAAATTATATTTTCGCCGTCCGATGGATTACGGCAGATGATGAGAGGTCATTCAAATTCAGGACTTAGGATTATATATGTATTGTTTACTTTGATGCCTCAAATAGGATATTCAGATATGCCAGATATATTGTTTACGAGGCCATTTAAAGATGGGACAGTCTGTGATGTATCACATACCCTTGGTCATAATGGGTATGTCTGCCCTTGAGAGGTCGGCCGTTATAATAATAGATGTCATTCAAGCTCATGATCTAAATTGCTTGATCATATATGAACATTGATGCTTTACTTACGATGTCCTGTCGTCTATTCATTAATATGACTATCATGAGTCTATCCGATCTGAACATTGATAATATATTGACATTTTCTACGTGTGTATTGATATGCAAAATCGTCAATGACAGATGATGTATACTCTGTCCGTCTTATCGTACGTCAAACGTGATTGTCTAATAAACTGTATAAATCTATGCAAGAGTTCCAGTGTGCTTCATTTGGCACTGCCATTTGTTGACGTGCCCTGTTGATATTCCTGTTTACCTGATCGCCACATAACCAAATAACATTCGCGTTATCAGCACCAGTAGTCAATTAGTCATCATACCAAATAACAACTACAACAGCTGGTGGCCAGTGTGATGTGAAAGGGTCTACTACAATGGTAGCAAGTTTCAAGGGAACGAATTTAATTTCCATGGAAGAATCGTTTGAAGTCTCGTGAGCTTTCAAGGCGACAACATCTTGGACTTGCGATCAAATATAATGGTTATCCAAGGTCAAGTGGACTTCAACTATCAACATCAACGTTGGATACAGTTACTATTTCACGTCAACATGTGTATCATGGCTCATGCATGTAGCACTCAGATGCCAAAATCACAAACCTTTTGAGGACAGAGAAATTTTTTCTTCTATAAAGATAAGTAAAAAATTAAATTGAGTGTTCTGTTCACCGTGGCATGTATAGCTGAGCCCTTTTCTTTAAATATGTCCATATTTGTATTTGATGTTATGTATTCCATGTTTTATGTGGGCGGTTGGGTTTGGCGGCTTGCGAAGGAAATATCCCAGATTCACCCCCGGGCCTTCGTGAGTGTTCTGTAGGTACACCTTTTGCAGATTTCCCACAGTGGAATGTTCCAACACATATGTGTTGAAGGATTTTTTAGTCCACTGTGTTTGGTTGTCTGTGACAACTAAATGTTTAGCTGTATCGTCGAGTTTTTATTATTGTTTTCGTAGTAATTTCTTATATGTGCCTTATTTGTATGATGTATTTTGTTCGTGACCGTCCGTCTTTACCTCACTATAGTTTATTTTTATACACCATTTGTGTTTATACCTTGTGTTGTCACTTATCTTGTCATTTTTTCTTCGCAGTTGTCATTGCATTCTGTGCAAAATTCTCTTTTTAGTTCTACTTTGTGGTTCGTTTGATTCCTGCGAACGTTTTCATTTGTCCTTTTTTATCTTGTCTTTGTCGCTATTGTTACATTGTGTACTTCTTTACTCTGATAATATTTTAATGCATAATTTGATTCTTTGATTAATAACATTATTAATATAATTAGCAAGTATTTGGTGCAGTTCTATGGACAGGAACTTATTGCACTTATAATAGAGTAATAAATTTTAAATCATTTGATAAAATCCTTCTAAGGAAGTAAGATTACAAATACACATTTATCATAATGGCAACTTTGGATTATTTTATTAAGCAAGCTAAAGCCCTTGGTATGGCTCCTGAGGAAGTAAACAATTCGCACTTGTCGAATATGACAAGGCTCAGAAGTTGAAAGCAAAAAAATTTGAGGCAGAAGACAAAAGACTTCAGATTGAACTTGAGAATAAGAAATTAGCCGCTGAAGAAAATGAAAGAAAACTTCAGATGGAAATGGAAAATAGGAAATTAACCGCTGAAGAAAATGAAAGAAAACTTCAGATGGAAATGGAAAATAGGAAACTAACCGCTGAAGAAAATGAAAGAAAACTTCAGATGGAACTTGAGAGTAAGAAATTAGCCCCTCAAGAAAATGAAAGAAAACTTCAATTAGAAATTGAAAATAGGAAATTAGCCGCAGAAGAAAATGAAAAAAGATTTCAGCTTGAGGCCGCTGAAAATGAAAGAAGATTTCAGCTTGAGTCTGCTGAAAATGAAAATAGAAGACAACATGAACAAAAATTGATGGCACTGGAGCTTGAAAAAATTAGATTAACTAATGAAGGTAATACTCACAACGCTCAGTTTGTTCACACCTCTTCTAACAAAGAAAATGTTAGGCATGTAAACTTAAAATTGCCAGTATTCAAACAAAATTCAGACGACATACTATTTTACCTGGATAGATTTCAAACAATATGCGAAGCCAATAAGATTGACAAATCACAGTATTGCGCACATTTGTTGCCACTACTTGCAGGCGAAGCATTGACAGTATTTAATCTGTTGAAAGACACTGACAAAATTGACTACAATATTGTCAGAGCTGCTTTGCTTAAAAAATTTCAACTGGATGAGGATGGTTATAGGCTAACATTTAAATCACTAAAACCGGAAAGTGGAAAGTATTTTTGTGACTATCTCACTCAAACGTCTTACATTCGACAGATGGGTTGAGTTATCCAAAATAGAACGTACCTATGAGGCTATTGTAGACTTATTACTGCGTGATAAGGTCTTATTTTCGGTTAACCCGTTATTTTGTTCGTTCTTACATGAACGTAAACCAACAGATATGAACGAAATGGAGCGAAACTGTAGAAATTATTGTACTGCACATCCAAACATGGTATTAGCAATTTTCTTGTCAAAGAGGAATTGCCTGTTGCATTTGCCATGCAACAAGGAAATCATTTCCGTCATCGCTCTCTCAGTAATGATAGGAACTTTAAAAAGGGAGATAACAAGAATTACAATTCTTTTAAAGGGAAATCATTTCTACATGGATCTCCATATAATCAAAATTGGGGTCAATCTCACAGATCACGGGATTTTAATAGGAAGGATACTGGAAATTATCAAGGTAATAATTACAACCATAATTGGCAATCCAGATCAAATTTTTCTAATAACAGACATTTTTCTCCAAACAAACAATATGGTCAAAGAGACTATAGTCATAACAATAATTGGCGAGCTAACCAAAATGGTAATCCCAATAGAAATAATAATTATAGCAGTTTTAGAGACAATAGTCAAAATCGATCTCGAGGTAGGGATAGATCTTCCAACGGTAGATCGCATCATCAGACAAATTCTGCTCTGCGTGATACTCAGGTTAATTTAGATCAGGATACAAATGTTAATCCTCATAATGCATCATCTTGTTCTCTTGATTTTGAGCAGGCTAAACTTTGCCAGGAATGCACAACTTTATTCCAACCCAAGGCGATCACTACGCTGAGTTGCGGACATGTGTTACCAAGCCTTCCTGCGATGTCTACGGCCATGTCTGCTTTGACACATGATGGAACAGGGTCTCTTAAATTACATAATGGATTTGTTAACGGCATTTCTGTCTCTGTTCTTTTCGATACAGGTTGTAGCACCATCGGCGTCAGACATTCGTTAGTCCACCCGTCATGCGCAACTGGGAAAACTGTGAAGTGCGTCACATTTGGCGGCACAGTTGAGACTTTTCCTACAGCAATCATTGATATAGAAAAACCGTTTTTTACAGGGAAAATACATGCCTGTCTCCTTCCTGTGCCAATTAGTGATTTGATAATTGGTCGCATACATGGGATTAAAGAGTGTACCTCACAGCAAATTACTGCTTGGGAAAAGCAACATATGCATTATGCCAATGCAGTTGTCACTAGAGCGCAAGTTAAGGATATGTTGCAAAGTACACCAACAATATCTCCTGTTAATAATAATGATGATGTTGACTCTCCTATATCAAGTGAGTCTTTTATAGCATTACAACAAAATGATGCTTCATTAAAGAAATTTTTTCAATTAGCTAAGCATACTACAAACACCGAAACAAACTCTAGACATAGTTTTGTACCGAAGAATGGTGTGTTAGTGAGAGTGGTACATGATACTACGTCATCCGTACAATCTGAAATTTTAGTACCTTCTACAATGAGAGCTCGTATATTGCGTCATGCTTACGACTCTCAATGTGCAGGCCACATGGGTTTTTCACGCACCAAATCCAGAGTGCTATCTGCATTCTATTGGCCAGGCGTCCATAGAGATGTTAATATCTACTGTCGTTCCTGCATTACATGTCAATAGGTTAAGGTTCGTGGTCCATACCACGCAGCTCCTATTCAAGCTGCGGACATTCCAATTCGACCATTTGATAAAATGGCAATTGACATTATTGGTCCTATCCAACCGTCTGCTAGAGGACAACACTTATCCTCACTTGTGTTGATATGTGTACTCGTTGGCCTGAGGCTATACCTCTAAAGAGTACTTCATCTGCTAGTGTCACAGATGCACTATGGTTTATTTTTTTCGCGTTTGGGTTTTCCACGTAAAATATTATCTGACCATGGTGTGAAATTCGTTTCTGAAGCTATGTCTCAAGTCACGGCTATGCTACACATCGATAGATCGCTTAGGTCTATCTATCACGCAATGTCGAACGGTTTAATTGAGCGTCAGAATAGGACACTCAAACAGTTATTGGGTAAAACTACTGAGGATCATCCTCAAGATTGGGATAGAGTCCTACCCGCTGCTCTCTTTGCTTATCGAGAGGTGCAAAATGAAGCTACAGGTTTTTCACCGTTTCAACTCGTCTTCGGTGTTCAACCTCGTGGTCCTATGTCGTTACTTCACGACCTACTCACGGAGGAGGATATTACAAATGACACTCAATCCTCTTATGAGTATGTAATTTCTTTGAGGAAAAAAATTATAGAGGCATGTAGGTTAGCTACCACATCATCTGAATTAGCAAAAGAAAAAGCTCGACTTTTTGCTAATAGATATTGACGTCTTCGCCAGCTTTTTCCTGGTGACGAGGCCTATGTATTACTCCCTCGTAAAGACAATCGTTTACTCATTACCTGGAAAGGCCCTTTCAAAATAATTTCTAGAATTTTTGATGTTGATTACATTGTCGATATCATGGGCAAACATAAAACCTTTCACATAAATATGTTAAAGAACTTTCACTCTCGTCCTGACTATTTTCAGTCAGTGTTCCAAGCAACTGACGACCCTACACCTTGTCTTCATCATTATACTGTTTTGTCGGTAATTCAGGAAGAAGAGTCTTCTTTTCAGGATGTACCTTTACCTATACCGGTAGTACCACTTCATTCAACAGAAAATTTGAATGATGTGTCTATTTCTCCTGACCTTTCTGCTGATCAGCGTCAGCAAGTATCGTCTCTTCTTCAATCCTATCAGGATGTTCTCACTGACATCCCCGGTCGTACGTCTGTCATTCAACATGACATTTTACTGACCGACGGCACACCTATTCGGGTCCGTCCATATCCCATTCCTCTTCACTTTCGATCTCAGGTTGATAAGGAATTGGATGAGATGCTTCAATTAAAAATAATTGAACCATCCACTTCACCATATTCTTCTTCGATGGTTATTATTCGTAAGAAGGATAATAACATCCGTCTGTGTGTTGACTATCGTAAGTTAAATAAAGTTACACAATTTGACGTGGAACCATTACCACTTTTAGAAGATTTACTGGTTAAACTTTCTAAATCTATTTTCTTTACTAAGTTAGATTTGTCAAAGGGCTATTGGCAAGTCCCCTTGACAGATCGTGCAAATCCACTCACTGCTTTTTCTACTCCTCGTGGTCTTTTCCAATGGAATTTTATGCCATTTGGACTAGTAAACGCTCCTGCCACCTTTTATATCGGTGACATTTGCCTTTTTAGTGCCTCATGGGATGAACATTTTCGTGGATTGAACACATTATTGTCCACTTTACGTTCATATAACCTAACGGCTAAACCATCTAAAGCATATGTTGGTTTTCATGACATATCATTTTTGGGACACCAGGTTGGTCACGGTCTTTTACATACTGAGGTCAGTAATGTTTCTAAAATCCTGAATATCACAACACCTAAGACTAAGAAACAAGTAAGGAGTCTATTAGGTCTAATGCAATTCTATGGGAGATTCATTCCTCATTTATCTGCCATCACTGCACCTTTCTCTACTTTGTTAAAGAAGGGTGCAGCTAACATGATTCGGTGGTCGCAAGAACATCAAATCTTGTTGGATATCATTAAATCCTACTTTTCTAATGCACCTGTCTTACGGTTACCTAATGCGGTCCTACCTTTCATCCTCCGCAGCGATGAGTCAAATTTTGGCATAGGCGGCGCATTACTTCAAGAATACTCTGGTACATTGCATCCTGTCATGTACATGTCCAGGAAACTAACGCCTACTGAAAAGAATTATTCAGTCTTAGACAAAGAGCTTCTGGTTCTAGTCTGGTCTATAATTAAGCTTCAACGTTCTTTATTGGGAGCACACTTTATTGTAGAGACCGACCAGCGTGCTCTTACTGCTCTCAACAACAGAGACGTAAAGTCATAGAGATCAACCAGATACGCAATCGCTCTGCAACCTTACAGTTTTACGATCCGAGCAATACCAGGATCTCATAATGTTCTAGCAGACATCCTTTCGCGGTGTCCTTCTGAGTCAAGCGAGATGCTACGCCCTACGAAGAGTGACGCCTCTGCACGAACATTTTCTTAATTATGACTCACTACTAAAGTAACTTTACGTCGTTCAGCGACACTATTGTGATGAACTTTTTTTTCGTTCACTGGTTGTGTATCTACATGTACATTTCCTTAAATTAGCATATATAGTTTGACGTTGAAATAACTTGAACTTAAAAAAATTATACTAGTGTGTGCATATAACATTTAAAAGTGATAACATTTTAAGTCAAGCGGAACTTTGTGAAGTATTGACTGTTTTCTAATATAACATTGCAACTTCTTCACTTTAATTAATAGTGAACTCGGTGTGAATTAATAACATTTTAAGGCCACGGACGCTATGCTTAAGCTATTACTTAATCACATTTAATTATGTCTAATATTTAATATATTTATAGCAAATAGATTATTTCTAGTTCATAGCGCTAGTAATTTTCACTCATAACTTCGGTAGTATATCACCACTCATACTTATTTAGTATTGTTAAGTGTGTTGATTACTTTGCGTGGTTTATTTCCATTCTTTGTCATTTATAACTCATCGTTTTGATGCGTTCATATTCAATTTATTTCAATTCATTTATTGACATTTTTCTTTCTGTTAACATTTTATTTGTGTTTCATCGTCCTTATTATTTAATATTATCTAGTGTTGCCACATTTGCCTCATATTGGTTAATAGTGGCTGTACATTTACTTACATTGCATTTTGTTTATTTGAGTCGAGTTCACTTTTATATTTATTCTGCCACTAGTAATATTTTGTTTAGCATATTTATATTGATATTATATGAAGATGATAATTTGATTTACCTCTCCGCGGTTATTCAAGTAAAAAAAAAAAAAAAATTTTTTTCGCGGGGGGATAAGGTAAACTGTTACGTCCTTTTTGGGTTCCTTAGCAGTATTAAAGTAGACATGGGTCTTACTCCTGTTAGGAGGGTACGCATCAACAAATGTGGTAAGAATATATTTGTAATTAAATTCATCGCGCACGGAAGTACACATATTTGTGCGTGGGTATTTTTGCGTTTTGTTGCTAAACACTAGATGACGCAGTGACCTCAGAGAGAGATGTAAAGGCTGTGATGGAAGTCAGACATTGGTCTGTTTATTCGAACCCCATATTACGGGTATACTACTGTTTATATCTATGTTATACGGCCTTCCATGTGGAAGCTATTGCCGTGAGGACTTCACAGTAAGTTTGTTATTGAAGCTAATGAAAATAAATATATGTATTGCAGTTTCGCCATAATGAATCTAGTCAGCACATTCAATGGGGAATTATTGACCCTCCATTAGGGTGTACTGAAATGGATCAAAGAATAAAGTGAAGTTAGTGGATCCAGCCGATTATTTGTCAAGTACGTGCCGCTTGGAAGAAGTATATCACAAACGTGAATACACATATAAATTATATTTTAGCCGTCCGATGGATTACGGCAGATGATGAGAGGTCATTCAAATTCAGGACTTAGGATTATAGATGTATTGTTTACTTTGATGCCTCAAATAGGATATTCAGATATGCCAGATATATTGTTTACGAGGCCATTTAAAGATGGGACAATCTTTGATGTATCACATACCTTTGGTCATAATGGGTATGTCTGCCCTTGAGAGGTCGGCCGTTATAATAATAGATGTCATTCAAGCTCATGATCTAAATTGCTTGTTCATATGAATATTGATGCTTTACTTACGATGTCCTGTCGTCTATTCATTAATATGACTATCATGAGTCTATCCGATCTGAACATTGATAATATATTGACATTTTCTCCATGTGTATTGATATGCAAATCGTCAATGACAGAGGATGTATACTCTGCCCGTCTTATCGTACGTCAAACGTGATTGTCTAATAAACTGTATAAATCAATACAAGAGTTCCAGTGTGCTTAATTTGGCACTGGCATTTGTTGACGTGCCCTGTTGATATTCCTGTTTACCTGATCGCCACATAACCAAATAACATTCGCGTTATCAGCACCAGTAGTCAATTACTCATCATACCAAATAACGACTACAACATATGGCATGGTGGTCCATGACGGAGGAATGTCTTCCGTCTTAGATTCTGTAAGTATGTCATGGTGGTCCATGACGGAGGAATGTCTTCCGTCTTAGATTCTGTAAGTATGTCATGGTGGTCCATCTTCTTCTTCTTTGATCCATAATCGCCAACCGTCAAAGCAGTCAGCGGCCATCACGCCTGGTGGCGTCTTGTAGGGCAGTAACAAATTGATTCCACTTTGCTCGGTCGGCGGCCATCCTTCGTACAGTGCCCCAACTGTGGTTCATTCTTTGCATCTCAGCTTCGACAGTTCTCCGCCAAGTTGTCTTTGGTCGGCCTCTCTTTCGCTTTCCCTCGGGGGTCCATAGCATAGTTGTTCTTGTGATGGTATCAGGGTCATGGTGGTCCATGACGGAGGAATATCTTCCGTCTTAGATTCTGTAAGTATGTCATGGTGGTCCATGACGGAGGAATGTCTTCCGTCTTAGATTCTGTAAGTATGTCATTGTGGTCCATGACGGAGGAATGTCTTCCGTCTTAGATTTTGTTAAGAGACGGCTGGTCTGTTAAGGAAGAGAGCTGATCTGTACATAAATTCAAGAATTTCGTGGCTCAAAGTAAATTTTGGCAAACATCAACAATATTAAAATATTTCATTGAAGTAACTTGCAACAGTAACCAACTCCTCATAACATAGAATAAGAAAACTTATTTTCTCGATCCCATAATTTTAATATAGAGACATCTTCACACTGATATCCAATGGCACAATTCAATATACAAATTTTAAATGCGATCCCACCACATAGTATTCTTTACAAAAAGGCGTATTCCATTTTGTTCAACGTTCATTTTATTAATATTTATGCAAGGACATTCTTCTTCGTCTCATACTCATTAAAACGTATTCACGTAAAATACTGGTAGGCTTCTGGCCATCTGAGACAACCCAGCTATACATTTGTGATACGCTTTTCTGGTATTTGGAATCCTGCCTATTTCGGACATATTCAAAACGTAAACCATTTGACGCACAAAAATGAATCGCAACAGATGGTTAAGTTGAATTATTCTAAATCATTTTCTTTGGTTGAACTGTTAATGTGTTGCTGTTTTTTTTTTTTTTTTTTTTGAAGGTTTTTTTTTTTAACTTATAGTTTATACACCATAAGTTTAGCAGGCCCCAAACCCTTTCAGTCGCTTCCTACGAGATGTATATTAGGGTATAGGGTCACTATTATTTTGCCACCGTTAGCACAATCTAGTCAGCATCAGTGGCGTGGTTTTAATGATAAAGGTAATAACGATAAGAGTATTGAAAATATAATTCCTATTTCATCATCTGGCGAGGACTGCGAGAGAGCTTTCTGATATCACCATCATTATTAGTGTCCTTGTTTGCTCCGTTTTGGGCACTGATCCACAACTACCACTGGTCCCCATTCAGTCAGCCTGCACAAACAAATCACGTGCTCTTGCAGTAATGACTTATGTTGCAATTTATTTTACATGATGGGGTGCCAACTCCATGTACGACATCATTTTAGTTGCCTTGTACGACTTGTCTGGAACATTGATTTATTATTACGGCGGAGTATTAAACAACTATTTCTTTTTACCGGGTCTTCGAAATCTCTCTTATGATGTTTTCCTCTGCAAACGTTTTTCAGGTAGTCTGTAGGTTAAAAAAATTATTTTGAGAACGTGTCTAAACATTGATACTACGTGCAAACGTAAAAATCCTTTATATATATATATATATATGCTGAGAACATACGGCAGGGGCCACAGCTTGATCTCCATATAACTGTGCCCAAGGTCTTTTTTTTTCCTCGCATGAGGTCGCATATTTTTTCCTCGCATGAGGTCGCATTTAACTCGCATGAGTCGCATTGGAACACGCCCAACACAAACGCATGTCCCAACACAAAAAGACCCACTGACACACAAGTGTCACCAATGATCCTCCGTGTTTTCACACAAAAGATCTAATGACACACAAGTGTCACTGTACTGATCTTTTGTGCCGAGCACATGGTTATATTAGGGCGCATGTCCAAATATAAAAGACCCTTAGGTCTGGCCTGGAGAGGACACTCCAGCTTCACCCTATAGGTGTCGGCAAAACACGGGAAGTAGCAGTTACCGGTTATAAGCATTTTGCCCAATTGGCGTAGTGCATGGCGCCAGGGGCGACTTCAGACAGTGGGAGAGGTTCTAGGATATCACTGGGCAACCCCCAGGCAATAAGGTGTTGTCCCGCCACTGTCTCCTTTCCCCATTGGGTGCATGGGGATTAGGGTCAAACCCGAACAGTGGACAGAAAATTTTGCACCAAGCGATTATCATAACAGAAATACGATTTACGGCACCACCTCAGATTCGGCGACAAGAAGCTTACACAACAAGCCGAAGAGAGAAAACGTCGACAAAACATCAGGAAAATAAGCAGCTGAGGGCTGTCACCTCAGGGGCGCATTCCCATAGTCAGTTATGACTGAAGGGGCTATTATTATTATTATTATTATTATATATATATATATATATATATATATATATATATATATATATATATATATATATATATATATATATATATATATATGTATGTGTGTGTGTGTGTGTGGCTTGATGCTGACCACATCACCCCTAGTGTGCAGATGGTCACGAAAATATGGGCCTCACACCATATTCCCAATATGCCTCAATGGGCGTGTAACGGGATCATTTCCTATATATATATATATATATATATATATATATATATATATATATATATATATATATATATATATATATATATATATATATATCTTCTTCTTCCGTCCTTAGCCACCGACCGTCAAAGCAGTCAGTGGCCATTACGCCTAGTGGCGTCTTAGGGCAACAGCAGATAGGTTTTCTTTGCCATTGTTTCCCATCACGCCTAGTGGCGTCTTTAGGGCAACGGCAAATCAACCCATTTGCTGTTGTTTCCGTAATCGAAGTGACTGGCAAACGGGTGATCAGCCCGTTGGTATATATATATATATAACAAGAATTTAATACACACACCGACTGCCTAAACGTTACATCGTGTATTAACTAGGGTCTTGATGGATACAGTTGAACACTGCTAGCGATTAGTTCAGGGGAGAAATCGTTTGATTCTTACATTGCAAATATAAAATGTGATTGTGTCCCATGACTAAGATCTTGTTCAAAGAAGTAAATACAGAAAACTGGGGATATCACAGAGCCAAATTTTAGGTGCTGAATCTGGAGACTTTCCTGCACAAAAGCAGGTGAGTAATCTGCCTTGGCGCTTTTCGTTTTTTCGTAAGTATGGCATGGGGGTCTTTGATGGAGGAATTGCTTCCGTCTTATATGGTATTAAGAGAAGGTCGGTCTGTTAAGGAAGAGTACTGCTCTGTACCTACATTCCCGAATTGCGTGGCTCAAAGTAAATTTTGGCAAATATCAACAATATTAAAATATTCCATTGAAGTAACTTGCAACTGTAACCAACTCCTCTTAACATAGAATATGAAATTCATTTTCTCGATCCCATTATTTTAATAATAAGACATCTTCTTACTGTGATCTAGTGGCACAATTGAATACATAAGTTTCATATGCGATCCCATGACATATTATTCTCCACGAAAAGGCGTGTCTGTGGGCATCGTTAATTTTATTAATATTTATAGATGGAACGTTACGTCGTGTTTATCTAGGGTCTCCATGAAACAGTTGCACACTGCACGCGATTAGTTAAGAGAAGATAACGTTTGATTCATACATTACAAAAATATGTAACGTGATTGTGTCCCCTGACTAAGAAACGATTACGCAAAACTTGGGGAACATGCATAAGTTATCCGTAACTGTTTCACTGTTTTGTTTTCGTAGGATTTTTTAAATTCTTTTTTTTTCCTTCTTGAAGACGAATGAGCTGAAGCTTCTTTTTTGTGTGACCATTTTCAAGACTAAATAGAAATGAGACCTACGAATTCTGGTCTTTCAACTGCCACCTTCACATCAAAGGTCTGATGCAATGGATCTCTAACGTGTCCTGTCTCTTGTCTTGATGACACACATTTACAACACATTTTCGTGTCTATCTCCTGTTATATTTCTCTGTTGTCTTCTCGCACGTTTCCTTCTAACTGTTTCTTCCATTGTTGTCTTCGGCAAGGTGTTTTGTCTTTTTATGTGCATGAAATGTTTTATCTTTTTATCTGCTCCCTATTAATTACATCCGTTTGAATTCATAGCACTGCACTGTATTTGTTTTCTTCTCTTGCCATATTTGTTTTCTTCTCTTTCCATATTTGTTTTCTTCTCTTTCCATAATTGTTTTCTTCTCTTTCCATATTTGTTTTCTTCTCTTTCCATATTTGTTTTCTACTCTTTCCATAAGATGTACACCCAACTTCCATATATCGGCACCCCAAGGGCCTCAGTTTTTTCCTCTGTTTGTTCATTGTACATATCCCTTCACCATCTACAGTAGAACTCCATTTATCCGAACCCCATGGGACCGAGCATCGTTCGGATAATCAAATGTTCGGATAATTGGATTACATAATGTATCGAGTACATGTACACATATTTCTAAAAATAATTAACCATCACAAGGAAAATACACTATAAAACATATTTACTTGTACTGTAATAATAATACCCACACTGTATTAGATCACTGTATCACCAAAATCTTTTATTACACTGCAGTGCATGTACTACTTGTATTAATTATTTTTGTTAAGAAAGAGAAATGTTTTCAAAATAACATTACAAACGATTCAAAACCAGGCGCAACTTACGTATACATGTACTTGCACAGATGTAGCCCACTATTTAAAATAATGAGGAATCGTCTTTTGCACCAAACTGGATAGTCTCCTTTTGGCTGCTAAGTCCCGCATTCTCTTCAACAGCAGAAGCTGTGTAGGACAGCTGTCATCTTCTTGCTCGTACCAAGCCATCGCTGTTTCTAGTGCTATAAAGGCCTCTTCAGGACTTGGTCGACGTTTTGGTTTTTCTTCATAATCTACAAGTACATCGTGTACTTCTGAGGAGTCTTCATCATCGGTCACTACATGTATTTGGTTTTCTTCTTGCACAAAAGACAAAATTTCTTCGTCATTCAAAAACTGAAAACCAGAATCATTATCATCTTCTAGCCACATGTGGGCATCATCTTTGTCACAGTCCGAAATCCCGGCATTGCTTGAAACAGTTCCACAACTTCATTTATACAATCATCATTTGTGTCCACTGCAGTAGTTTCATTTCCTCCTTTTTTCCCAAGCAATCTACTCCAAGCCTTGTTGAGATTATCTTGTGACAGTGTGGTCCAAGCATCAGCTAACATATAGCAGCAGTCTTTGAGATTAAGCTTTTTGGGAAACGCCACCACACTTTCTTCATCTTCAGCCAACAATAAACGACGCAGGACTTCCTTCTTGTACATCTTTTTTAAGCTTTGCTATAACACCCTGATCCATTGGTTGAATCAGTGCTGTTACATTGGGAGGCAGAAAAATTACTTTAAAATTTGCATCAACTGCATTCAATGTATCCGTCTCTGGATGAGATGGTGCATTGTCCAGTAGAAGAATTACTTTTCCAGTTTTCTTTTCTTGTTCTCTCAACCTCTTCACATTTGGGATGAACTGATTTGTATACCAATCAAGAAATATTTCACTATTCATCCAAGCACTCTTCTGTGCTTTGTAACACAATGGAAGACTGTAAAGGGCAATTTTTACTATCTTGCAATATAATACATTTATATTCTTATTATGTTCGCAAATATTTTGGAAGCAAAGTATTTCCTTTTTAAGTGCTTAAGGAGAAGTCATTTTTGGGTTGCTTCCCTTGAAAATAGTTCTGTCATCTTCGATCGGACTCCGCAGACGACTCTAGGCCTACTGTGATTTATTCTTTGGCTGGGTAGGAATAGATTGTTCTTGCTTCAGTATATCTATGGCCTGAATTTATACGTAGTGTTTGTATGAGTTGGACGAGTCTGTCTTATATATGGATATCTTTGCATTTCTAAGTCGAACTAATTTGGTTGTCGCTAGAAAAGGTCAAAGGCTATGCAGCGGAAGTATCGCTAGCGAAGGGGTGTGATTCATGGCTGCCATCCTGTGAGGATGCTGAGTTTTGTTGTAGCAGGCTTTTTTGCCGAAATAGTGATCTATATATGGATGGGGAAAAGTGATAGTCATATAGACATGTTGTATGTACTTTACCCCAGTGTTTATTCTCTTTTGCCAAGGAATGGCAAAGTTATATTTCGCATAAAAAGGTAAAACCACAATTTATTATGAACTTGGGCTTCGCCATCGTGGTTGATAAGCAGATGCACAGTGGTACTTTTAAAAAGAATATCCATTCAAAGGAAGAAGACATTCCTATGTATCAGCACTGGATTGTATGATATTATTCAATTACCTCTATGAGAGAACCTATGAAGAAATGAGGACATTTAATGAATGACTAATTTTGGTCTATATTCTATAGTGAGTGAAGCTCACGAGAGAGAGAACAGCCATGTTGAAATTCATATACTTTGTATTTATCGAGTGAGAAAAAGGGATGCCTGTACTATCGCTCGATGAACCAAGAGATCACTGCTACATGTGAGAACCCATGTCTGGGATTCCTATATTATGAAATATATATATATTGAACTTTACGTGAAGGAATATTCGCTAGACGAGGTTAGGTCTAGGAGCCTTCCTATATCTTGGTTATGGTCTGACGTGCCCAGTCAGTAAAGCCAGATGATTTACATGATGGAACGCTGAATGCTTATTTACGAATGCTCCATTATGATATTTGCCAAGCATGAATGCTAACTTAAGATGATATTCCTGTGATCAACATTATGCTGTCTATGTCGACATTTGTTCCTGTAACCATACACGTACTGTCCAAGTGTGCGTCCCATTAAATGTTATAAAAAGACCACCGTAGTTCCAGTACTTCTTGAATTCGAACAGTGTGAGTATGAGTGATGTACTACCAACCTGTCAACTCTATCGAATCATTCTACCATTCGCGTACTGACATTCAGATACACACTCATTGTTTACACTCACATTCTTGTCGGAGCCTCATCACGTTCCAGGACAAGATGACCTGTATGACCAAAACTGTGCTGGGTTTGATGAGTTGACAATCGTTACACTTTGCTACACCAGTCCCAACATCTACATTTATCCACTGGTGGACATTCACATCATTTAGCAAATAAAGCATGATTCAACAACTAGTAGCCAGTATGAGTTAACAACAACAACTAAACAGAGTTTATCAACTGGTGTGCCAGCTTCCTGGGTCAACCTGCACAGTGACTATATTGAGAAGTAAACTACTGAGACCAGACGTTCCTTGGGGTCTGTTACGACACACAAATACATCAACAGTACAACTCTACAGTGATGTCAGCGTGACCTGTCCTGTCGAGAGTATGCAGTAACTAGGTCAGGGTTTGTTGACATTTGGTTCATTGGACATTTGCCATACAACTGACAGTGTTACACAGCAAGCTTGGTTGAAACATAGAACATTACACATCAGGACTGGAGAATATTTGACAGTGTTTGCGAAAGAAAATGTTATTGAACTGAGAAGTCCTACATTGATTGTTATCATTCAAATCAACGATGGAGCTTCTATTTCTGTGTTGAATTTAAAATAATTAGACCAGAAGTATTTGTTTAATAAAGTACCACAGTACTGTACTATTAGGCAGTGTACTGAGCCTTCATTCCAACACATTCTTTCTGCAACACTCTATTTACATCATATTGCCATACTATTTATGCATTTATGTATTTATGTTTAACTATTTATATGTGATATTTGTTTGTATCCAGCGGGTTGTTGTTTCGGTTGGGCGGTGTCACACAGCAGAGTATCCCACGTAATAGAGGGTCTGATGTGTGCGTTTCTATAGGTGCAATTTTCTTCATTGAAAATTTGCTGCGACAGCTGTTGCTATTAGTGTTAGCTGTGAAGACTGTACTCATTGTTGTTTTTGTAATATTCCTCTGTTCTTTAGTTTGTTTTGATTTGTTTGTAATTTGTTGGTCTACCCTATTCTATCTTTCAGTTCTATTCTCAATTTATATTTATATACTGTGGCGTTATTTGTATTTGTTATCCTCTTGCGGTTTATCTTTTATTGTTTTTCCAATTTTATTTATTTCATTTCCGCAAATGTTTTCATGTTTTTCTGTATAACTGTTTTGTTTTGTGCCTGATCGACATACACTATTTTAAATATAGTTGATCATATAAATTGATGTACAAGAATCAACTGATAGTTAATTGCTATTACTAAAGGTACACAGTTGATGATATAAAACACTATTTCTGGTGCACTGCACTTATATTATAGAGTGAACCAGCAACTTATAGCTGTTATTATATAAGGATTTATACAAGACCTTTGTAAGGCTTGTTTCCCACAGTGATTGGGATAGTTAAGTACTATTTTTCACAGGTTACAAAGTTATCATACAAAGTCTTTGATTAAGACTAAGAAAGTAAATTTATTTACTTTTGCAAATTACTGATCTTATTAGACAAGATGTCTACCTTGGATTATTTTATCACACAAGGCAGGGCTCTTGATAAGACTGGTCAGCAGTTAGAAGAATGGGCAGTTGCTCAATATGACAAAGCATTGGCTGCTGAAGAAAGAAAAGCATTGATTGAAGAAAAGAAATTAGAAGCTGAGGAAAGAAAATTACAAAGAGAGGATGAACAAAAGAGATTGCAGATACAGACTGATGAAAAAAGATTCCTGATGGAAATGGAAAAAGAGAAAAGAAAAGATGAGGCTACTGCACAAGAGAAAAAAGCAATAAGAGAACATGAACACCAAAAAGAACTTTTAGCATTTGAGTTAGAAAAGTTAAAGTTAACAAACATAAGTAATGTTAATCAAGCATCTAGTGGTAATGGTAAACCCTTTACTTACAAGGTCAAGGTACCAGCGTTCAACCCTTCCAGTGATGACATAACATTCTGGCTAAACAGATTTGAACGCTCGTGTCGAGCACATAATGTGGACAAATCACAATATGCTAACCAGTTATCAGAAAATCTGAAAGGTGATTCTCTGACTAGTTTAAGTTTGGTTGAAGAGGCTGACAAAGATAACTATGATGTTATTAGGGCAGCCTTGTTAAAGAAGTATCAGTTGTCTGAAGAGGGTTATCGGAAGTTGTTTAAGACAATGGTGCCTGAGGCAGGTGTAGAATTCTCAGAATTCATTGCAAGAACACGTCTTACATTTGATCGTTGGATTGAGCTATCCAAAACAGAAAAGACTTATGAAGCCCTTATGGACTTGATACTCAGAGACAAGATTATGTCAAGTATAAATAAACCTTTCCTCGAATTCTTACATGAGCGTAAACCTAAGTCTCTAAAAGAAATGGAACAGTATTGTACCCAATACGTCACTGCACATCCGGACGTAGCTATTAGCAACAGTAAGGTTAAAGAAGGTATGCCAGTTGCTTCTGCAACACCATACAACCCTAATCACTCTCACAAATTCCAAGGACCTCAAAATAGGTTTAATAAAAAAGGTAACTATTACAGTTATCAGAACCAAGGTAACCAATCATTTCAGGGTTCTTCTTCGAATACCTGGAGAAGAGCTGACAGCCCTCGATTCAGGGGTGGTCATAATTACAGGAACTTTCGCAAAGGAAGTCATTCTAGAAACTATCCAAGTTTTCCTTCATGGAGACAACAGGATCATAATTACCGAGATACTCATTATAATGAATATGATGATAGTAACCAAAGGAGCTATGATTCAAACCCGAGTAGAGGTTATAATAGTGGAAACAATGATAAGTACAGAGGCAATAATAACAGAGGTAGAGCACAATTCAAAAAACATAAAGCTCATTACCAGGCGAACTCTGCACAGCAAGAGTCCCACGAAGCCTATAAACAAAATAAAGATAATGATGACTCTAATAATATGGCATGTGCCGCTTTTGATTTTGGGAGAGCATCTCAGTGCCCCCAATGCAAAACATTATTTGAGCCAACCACAGTGTCTACTTTAAGCTGTGGCCATCCTCTTCCCGCTCTTCCTGCGTCAATCGCGCATGATGGGAGAGGTTCCCTTGTCTTACACAAAGGTTTAGTAAATGACAATCCAGTCTCAGTACTTTTTGATTCTGGATGCACAACTATTGGGGTTAGGCAGTCACTCATAGATCCTTCTCATTCTACAGGCAAAGTAGTCAAATGCGTAACATTTGGCGGCACCATAGAGAAATACTCTACCGCTATCATTAGGATTGCTACTCCTTTCTTCACAGGAGATGTACACGCATGTCTTTTGCCGGATCCGATCGCTGATCTTATCATCGGTCGCATTCACGGAGTCAAAGAATGCACTCCGGAGCAAATTTCCGTTTGGGAAAATCAAAATATGCAATCTGCTAATGCAGTAGTCACTAGAGCTCAAGCTCTCAATATGCCTGAAACTTCATCTGTTGAAGATAATGAAGTGCATAACCAAGATGATCCCTTGGTAATTTCTCGTGACTCGTTTATAAAACAACAAGAAGAAGATCCGACTCTTAAGAAATTCTTCACTCTTGTAACAAAAGGTGATCCGAATAAAGATTCAAATTGTAAATCTTGGATTACAATGAAGAATGGCGTACTTGTACGTATGGTGCAAGACTCCACTAAGTCAAGTCATTCTCAGATTCTTGTACCCAAGAATTTGAGAGTTAAGATCTTACAACATGCACACGACTCTCAGTGTGCTGGTCACATGGGTTTTTCCCGTACTAAGTCAAGAGTTCTTGCGGCTTTCTTTTGGCCTTTTGTGAACAAGGACATACGGATCTATTGTCGATCCTGTAAAGTATGTCAAGAAGTCAAATCCAAAGGTCCTCGTCATGCTGCGCCTATTCAGGCTGCAGATATTCCTATTCGTCCATTCCAGAAAATGGCGATAGACATCATTGGTCCATTCAAGATCAAATCTGCTAGAGGACATCAGTTTATCTTAACGTGTGTAGACATGTGCACACGTTGGCCAGAGGCTATCCCTCTAAAGAGCATTACTACCGCTGACATTGCAGATGCTCTTTGGCTTATATTTTCTCGGCTGGGATTCCCCGGAGAAATATTATCAGATCATGGCACCCAACTGATATCGGATACCATGTCTCAAGTAATGTCTACTCTACAGATAGAGAGATCTTTGAGTAGCATCTATCATCCTATGTCCAATGGGATGGTCGAGCGACTAAATAGAACACTTAAGAACTTATTAGGGAAGATAACTGAGGATCATCCTCAAGATTGGGATAGGGTTTTACCCGCGGCCCTCTTCGCGTACAGAGAGGTCCCCAATGAACATACAGGGTTTTCGCCCTTTGAACTTGTCTTTGGCGCGCGACCGCGCGGCCCAATGTCTTTGCTGCATGATCTTATAACAGCTGACAATATTGACGATGACACAAAATCTTCTTACGAGTATGTCATCGCGCTGAGACAAAAGATTATCGAAGCATGCAAATTGGCAACGTCCTCTTCTGAGTTTGCTAAGCAGAAGGCAAGACAATTTGCTAATAAGAAAGAGAACTTTACGACAACTTTGTCCTGGTGACAAAGCATTTGTTTTGCTACCTTGTCGTGAAAATAGACTCCTTATTAGTTGGAAAGGTCCGTACGATATAATATCGAAAATTTCAGATGTTGACTACATCGTCGATATTAACGGGAAGCATAAAACCTTCCACATCAATATGCTTACGGAGTTCCATGAACGTCCTGACTATTTACAGCCTATTTTCCAGGCAACGGACGATTCTCATGTCAAACATGGTCATTACTCATCACTGTCTGTAATACAGGATGAGGAAACAAGTTTTTCGGATGTTAATCTCCCGCTTCCAATGATCCCACTTCATTCTAGTGAATCATGGAAAGACGTTACTGTTTCTCCTGATTTGTCTCTAGGAGAACGGCGACAAGTTTCGTCTATGTTACAAACATTTCAGGATGTCCTCACTGACATCCCTGGACAAACTCATGTCATTGAGCATGACATTGTTCTAACTGAACATACTCCAATTAGGGTTAGGCCTTATCCTATCCCTATACATTTCCAAACACAGGTTGAAAAGGAGTTGGATGAAATGATAGATTTACAAATAATCGAACCATCCACTTCTGCATATTCTTCGCCGATGGTTATTGTTCGAAAAAAAGACAATAACATACGTCTTTGCGTTGACTATCGCAAATTGAATCAAGTTACGAAGTTCGATGCTGAACCTATGCCTTTACTAGAAGAGTTACTTACTCGTCTTTCTAAATCGCATTTTTTCACTAAACTTGATTTGTCTAAAGGATATTGGCAAGTTCCATTATCCGAACGCGCCAAACCTCTTACCGCTTTCTCTACTCCCAGAGGCCTTTTCCAATGGAATTTTATGCCTTTCGGCCTTATGAACGCACCAGCTACATTTGTACGCATGATGCGTCGAATCCTATCGTATCGGTCAGATGTCATTGCTTATCTAGACGACATCTGTCTTTTCAGCGATACTTGGGAAGATCACTATTCAGGATTAGTTGAATTATTATCAACTCTGCGTGAGTATAACCTGACAGCAAAACCATCTAAAGCTTGTATTGGCTTTAGCGAAATTGCTTTCTTAGGCCATCGAGTAGGTCACGGTTTCTTGAAGACAGAAGACCATAATATCACTAAGATACTTAACATCTCTATCCCTAGGACTAAAAAGCAAGTGCGAAGTCTTTTAGGTCTCATACAATTTTATGGACGTTTCATTCCGAATCTGTCCTCTATCATGGCACCTCTCTCTACACTATTAAAGAAAGGGTCGCCTAACATGGTTCACTGGTCTCATGAATGCCAATCTTCACTAGAGAAGATCAAAACTATGTTTTCATCACCACCTATTTTAGTGTTACCTACAACAGATAAGACATTTGTTCTTCGTAGTGACGCTTCATCCACTGGGATTGGAGCGGCACTAATGCAAGAGTACTCTGGAACTCTGCATCCTGTAATGTACATATCCAGAAAACTTAATGCTGCAGAAAGGAATTACTCGGTTTTAGACCGTGAATTATTGGCAATGGTTTGGTCAATTCTCAAACTCCAAAGATTCCTTCTGGGCGCGCATTTCGTAGTGGAAACTGACCAAAAAGCTCTTACGGCTATCCAAAGTAAGAACTTGAAGAGCTCGAGATCAACTCGATACGCAATCGCTCTTCAACCTTTTCATTTTTCGGTACGAGCTATCCGTGGTTCAGAAAATGTGATGGCGGACATTCTGTCCAGATGCCCACATGATGCCACTTAACTGTTAAATATTGGATCTTTTTAATATGTATAACTTTACAACAGTTATTTTTTGTTTCTTTACTAAGATACACATTTGTAATTTAATAATAGAATGATGGTATCGCTACTTAGCGGTTTATTGATGTTAATTCACCGCTGTTCTTTGATGATTGTTTCTTCATAAATCATAAATTTAAGATTGTAGTGTGAATTTTTGGTATGCATTGTATAATTACCAGAATTGTATTATACGTACATCACACCTTCCTGGAAACATTTATTCGTAGGGAAACAATTTCTCTCAGATTTTGAGATATATATTCTCACCAGTCATATTAGGAATTATAGTTATTCCTGATATTTTCATCTGCGCAGTATTCTTGCGTTGTGAGCCTATTCTACGGTGCTCCTAGATGTATTTAAAAAAAAAAATTTTTTTTTTTTTTTCCCGGGAGGTGTGGTAAGACTGTAAAGGGCAATTTTTACTATCTTGCAATATAATACATTTATATTCTTATTATGTTCGCAAATATTTTGGAAGCAAAGTATTTCCTTTTTAAGTGCTTAAGGAGAAGTCATTTTTGGGTTGCTTCCCTTGAAAATAGTTCTGTCATCTTCGATCGGACTCCGCAGACGACTCTAGGCCTACTGCGATTTATTCTTTGGCTGGGTAGGAATAGATTGTTCTTGCTTCAGTATATCTATGGCCTGAATTTATACGTAGTGTTTGTATGAGTAGGACGAGTCTGTCTTATATATGGATATCTTTGCATTTCTAAGTCGAACTAATTTGGTTGTCGCTAGAAAAGGTCAAAGGCTATGCAGCGGAAGTATCGCTAGCGAAGGGGTGTGATTCATGGCTGCCATCCTGTGAGGATGCTGAGTTTTGTTGTAGCAGGCTTTTTGCCGAAATAGTGATCTATATATGGATGGGGAAAAGTGATAGTCATATAGACATGTTGTATGTACTTTACCCCAGTGTTTATTCTCTTTTGCCAAGGAATGGCAAAGTTATATTTCGCATAAAAAGGTAAAACCACAATTTATTATGAACTTGGGCTTCGCCATCGTGGTTGATAAGCAGATGCACAGTGGTACTTTTAAAAAGAATATCCATTCAAAGGAAGAAGACATTCCTATGTATCAGCACTGGATTGTATGATATTATTCAATTACCTCTATGAGAGAACCTATGAAGAAATGAGGACATTTAATGAATGACTAATTTTGGTCTATATTCTATAGTGAGTGAAGCTCACGAGAGAGAGAACAGCCATGTTGAAATTCATATACTTTGTATTTATCGAGTGAGAAAAAGGGATGCCTGTACTATCGCTCGATGAACCAAGAGATCACTGCTACATGTGAGAACCCATGTCTGGGATTCCTATATTATGAAATATATATATATTGAACTTTACGTGAAGGAATATTCGCTAGACGAGGTTAGGTCTAGGAGCCTTCCTATATCTTGGTTATGGTCTGACGTGCCCAGTCAGTAAAGCCAGATGATTTACATGATGGAACGCTGAATGCTTATTTACGAATGCTCCATTATGATATTTGCCAAGCATGAATGCTAACTTAAGATGATATTCCTGTGATCAACATTATGCTGTCTATGTCGACATTTGTTCCTGTAACCATACACGTACTGTCCAAGTGTGCGTCCCATTAAATGTTATAAAAAGACCACCGTAGTTCCAGTACTTCTTGAATTCGAACAGTGTGAGTATGAGTGATGTACTACCAACCTGTCAACTCTATCGAATCATTCTACCATTCGCGTACTGACATTCAGATACACACTCATTGTTTACACTCACATTCTTGTCGGAGCCTCATCACGTTCCAGGACAAGATGACCTGTATGACCAAAACTGTGCTGGGTTTGATGAGTTGACAATCGTTACACTTTGCTACACCAGTCCCAACATCTACATTTATCCACTGGTGGACATTCACATCATTTAGCAAATAAAGCATGATTCAACAACTAGTAGCCAGTATGAGTTAACAACTACACATACAAACAGTATACACATCATCGAGTGAATAACCTTCTTCTTCCAAAAAAGCCAAGAAAGTTTCTTTAAAATTTTTAGCGGCAGTTGCATCGCTAGATAAAGATTCCCCTTGAATCTCCAATTCTCGTATGCCATGACGAGATTTAAAGTTTCTTAACCATCCCTGGCTAGCCTTAAAGTCAGGAGGACCGTCAAGTTGATTGTTGAACTGAAGTGCCTTTTCACACAACAGAGAACCAGAGATAGGTTCCCTTTGCTTCTTCTTTGCACAAACCATATATACAAAGCCTCTTCCAAGTTCACATCTTTCGCATTTCTCATGGTTTTACGTTTCTTCGACCCATTTTCACTATCAAATTTCGATGCAAAACTCATAATTTTATCCTTGTTACTTTTGATGTCAGAGACGGTAGCTTTCCCAACATTGAAAATCCTCGCAAGTGAAGACACAGTTTCACCTTGTCCTAGTCTCTTGATAATTTCTGTTTTCGTTTCAATTGACAAAACATTGCGGTTCCTTTTATATGCTTTAGGCCTACTGGGAGGTGCCATATCGCACAGAGAAATACTTGTACACCAAAATTATTCTGCTGTAGTAGCAGACACAATTATTTTAAGTTGAACTGTCTGTTTAGCCAGTGTTCTACCTAGAACGCACACGTACTTTGGATTGGTAAACCAGATATTAACTGACTTTATGATCTAACTGACTTCCTGTACGTAAGCGACCGACCATTAGCCATCCCATTCTCTACAAATTGTTCGCACACATTTGAAGTTTGCCGCATCAAAAGATTCAGAATTTTAGTCTAACGTGACTGTGGCATCTGATTTTTTTTTTTTTTTTCTGGAAAAAGTGTTCGGATAATTGGATGTTCGGATAATTGGGGTTCGGATAAATGGAGTTCTACTGTATAATGAAAATTATTTACTGTTTTGCGTCGGTTATCGTACCTAATTGACACCTAAGGTTGTTGGAAGTTTCGATTTGTTCGAATTTTCTTTCATATCAAAAATACTGCTCTGAAAACTAAACACTAAAATGATTTATTACTAAAAAAACTGAGTTGTTCTTACACATTTTTTACTTACAGGTCACAGAACAAATGCGACTTTCAGGAACAGTTACATAAATATTTAAAATTAACAAAACAACAACAAAAATAACATGTCAATGAAAACCTTCAAGCCAACACATTTATTTTTAAATTTAAAAAACTAAGTGTTGCAACGCGCTCTCATTGTATACTGGCAGGGAGAGAATGGCCACCACTGTTAATGTAGAAAGTTTTTAGCACGCCACACAGGCCATCATAAATATGTTATTAATGTGCTGTTACTGTGTGTGAATATGTAGAAGTCAAAATACGTGCGAATGTCATAAGTAGGTCCGTAGCTTAAACATCCATAGCACACACACCCTCATAGCAACATAGGGTCAGGAAACAATGGAACTCGTTCTGACTCGTACATAGTTTATTAACGCCACAACACAGTCACGTTGACATGGTAGAAAACACAGTTTACAGCAAAATGTGAAGTATCGGATAAATGAATCCGTAAAGCTCAATTACTCCATAGAGCTCAATTACAGCACATAGCGGCGCACTTCTCATAGAAAATGCACAGCGACAATATCCCCCAAAGGACTGCATACCCTGCAGTTTACAATACTCCATGGCTTGAAAATATGAATACTCCAAAAGACTGCCTACACTGCAGTTTACAATACTCCGTGGCTCGAAAATATCCCTTCAGAAAGAGGAACTGCATATGTCGCAGTTTACAATAATATGTGTATGGCCTAAATCAACGTACTCCAAGGCCTCAAATAATACATAATCCATGGCCTGAAGATCTTCAATAACGTACATAAATAAGCCGCATATCCATGGCTTTTAGAAAATACATTAGGAAGTATCAAACATTTCTTTCACACCAAAAATCTTATCCCCTTCACGAAATGGTCAAGCATCCAGACCTTATAGACCTTAACGACAATGCTCACATACGGTGTTGCTGGCTCGTTCGGATTACTGACAGATTTAATCATTAACATTCGGATTATCAACTTTTTTGTATAACACATGTGCCTGTCATTTGACATTCGTGAACTATGTATTTGTATGTCAGTATCTACTCATACTGTTGACATTCGCGAATCGCAGCTCTGTTCCCAATAATGCAAAGCTTGGAAAACTCAGCCACCTTGGTGAATGCAGTAAAGAGTATAGTATATTATTTCACCAATAGCTGGCAACCTCATCCCATAAAACAGTTTGCTAAAGAAACCACTCCAGCAAGATCACAGGAAACTTAGGTGTAGGCTTCCTGAGAGAAAAGTGGAGTGATGATGATGATGCCACTAAAAGCTGGTATAATTATATAAAGTTATAAATTCAGACATCCGGCAAACTCTTTTCCGTGGTAAAATGGACACCGGAAATAAAAGGTCACGCATACTGTTCAAGAGGACATTTCCGTTACTAAAAGGTGACCCGTGAAGATTCAATGAAAGAATAGGTCAACTGTGTCGCAGCTTTGCCGGCTTGGCCCCCTTGATGAAGGTTTGTCACACACTATATTACTGGCTCGTGATGCATTATGGACAGTGGAAGATTTCTTTGATCCTTGACGTGGATATTGAGGATGATGGATTACTACGTGACACACATGTAATTATTCAATGTAGCTAGACTGGCTGACTGACTGACCCCAAGTCGAGCGCTGTTTCAGAACGTTTATTAATATATTTACAAGGATCAAGAATGGAATGAAAGTCAACGTAAATCTGGTGGGTATATCTCTTCCTGCGAATATATTAATCTCATACATTATGTATTCTCGTTGGTCATGCAAGTTTAGCTTATCTTCTATTGCTACCTTGGGAGCCGCGGTAGCATAGTGGTTAGTGTACTGGCTTCCTAGCTCAGTGGTCTTTGGTTTGATCCCAAGATGAGGTGGGATTCTTTTTTAGGCCGCAAACGGCTCCTGGGTCGACCCAGCCCCAGATGGGTACCAGGGCAACTCTGGGAAGGTTAAAGCGGACGGCGTGATGCTGACCACATCACCCCTAGTGTGCCGACGGTCGAGAAAATATGGGCCTAACACCAAATTCAATAGATCGTGTAACGGGATCCTTTTGTTTTTTACACTGTAGACTGGCTCGGATACTTATTTATTTTTTTGTTTTTTATATGTTAGCTTTTGTTTTTGTAATATAGTGTTTTATTAGCTTTTGTACTTCTGATGCGGTCTTAGTGCCTGAGATTTTCTACACTCATTTCTACCTTGGGATTACTACAGTATGTCTTAATGTTTTGCCTCTGCTGATCATATTTTTTGCAGTCCACCAGAAAGTGTCTAATTGTGTTTGGTTCTTCACACTCTTCGCATGTGGGTTCCTCTATCATGAAATATCCAGTTCCAAGCTTGAGCCTTAACAATTTTTTATTAATTGGTATTTTTAGTTCATCTTGTACTTGACATTTTTTGCTTCGTTTTTTTTCCTCAGGATTTTGTGTGCGTGACTTGCTTTTTTGCTTTGGTCCCATGCTATTATCCACTCTTTAGTTATTGCTTGGGCAATTAAGCTCTTGATTTCAAATTTCCCTAAGCCTACTTCAATTTTGTTTTAACTAATTCTTCCCCCTTTGGCTTCTTTGTCTGCAAGCACCTACCCTTATTTGTAGACCTACCCAATTGTGCCACGTGATGTATAGTGGCGCCTCCTTATGCAAATCCCCGACTACTCATTTATTACTTTTCACTAGTAAACTCGGTTACTTCTCTTTGACCATTAATTAGCTGCACTCTCAGGCATCGCGTAAAAGAAGACTGACATGAGGTTGTGCATTGGGCTGGTAACCTCATCATGTAAATTAATTGCTACAAATGCTAGAGCATGTGAACTTGGCGCAGACTTCCTGAAAGGGGACATGAGACAGCGATGGCACCATACTCCGTTAGGAGCGCAAGGGATATCTTGTTCTTCCTCCTCGTTCGTCCTGAAAAGGACGTTGGTTGCGTTGTGTCGCCGTTTACACCGAAGCTGCGATATTTGCGCCTTTCGGCCCGACACATCCGACTTCCGCACGGCATTTTTTGGGACCGGGTTTGCCCAGTGGCGTATTCTCTATGTGTGCTGTGCGTGCTGCGCACACCTATGCCCGAAGAAAAATAAACATTTAATGTATTATTCTATAAAATATTTCTCTTATAATGTTCTGCTTTCGGACCGCACGCATCAGGATAACGGATTTTCCCGCATAGAATCTACGAGTATATCTAGTTTCAGTTTCCCAGACGCGTTTTATAGTGCAGTGTTTTTGGTTGGTAGCAATCGCCCGAAGTTTCTCGGGTAATTCCGTCACTATGCGTGCTTCACCTTTCGGATTTACGTTTGAAGACTGGTTTGTGTGGATCGGGGTCATGGCCAGATACGTCAATACAATACGAACATGCGTGCGGTGGTCTTGCAGCTCTCGAGTTGTAAATGTCCGTCCAGTGTTTTTTGTGATTAATTTATGTTAGTTGCCGGGAATGCAGATTATTAGTGACAGTGAGTTTCAAGTTGTATTTCCGAGATAATTGACATTGTCGTGAAACGAGTGTAAGCCACTACTTGGTTAATCACTATGTCGAAATACAGATTTGCTTCAACCAATCAACGATCACCGTTCACCAGTCTCTGAGACAGAATAAATTATACTGTTCACGCAGTTCACGCAAGATGGGGGCGAAAAACTGAATAAAATTAGGCTGTATGATCAAAAGACGAAACCGGAGGAAACCAATCAACTTGCTCCGCCAGGAACCAACCGAAAGCTTTCCTTAAGTATTTACCTGCCTATATAATCGGGCGGATTTTATGCTAACCACGCAACCCCGATCTTGACGCCAGAGATACTGACTGAAGAGGAAGAAGCTGTCACCTTGATTTGTTGCTTACCTGAGGGCATCGACCTGCAACCTACTTCACTAGTCGAGTCAAACTGGCTTTTTTTTAAATCTTGGAGGGTAAATATAAATTTACGATAACCTTTAGGAAAAGAGGCTTACAGCAGACCTGTATATATTTAATATATTTTGGTTCACTGATTGTATCTTGGGGAAATTTAGTATAATGATTGTATTTCCTATTATGATTGAATAGACGAAGACTAATAGGACTCATACTTCAATCTATTGTCAGTCTATAACTTCAGTCTATTGTCTCTGATAACTCCAAACTGCAATATAACCAAAACAGTTCTTGTTAGGACTCAATCTATTGTCAGTCTATAACTTTAGTCTATTGTCTCTGATAACTCCAAACTGCAATATAACCAAAACAGTCCTTGTTAGGACTCAATCTATTGTCAGTCTATAACTTCAGTCTATTGTCTCTGATAACTCCAAACTGCAATATAACCAAAACAGTCCTTGTTAGGACTCAATCTATTGTCTCATCTAACTCCAATCTATTGTCTCCTATAACTCCCACCTGATATATATAACCAAACAGTCCTCGTCGCATATATTCCTATCATAAGAACATAACGTTATTGTTAGGATATATGTTACCAGCTTGTATAGCACTCGTCAGAGGGGGCCTGGGATTATAGGGGGAAGGACATTGTTGTATCACACCTAGGTGTACATATTATTGGATTTATTCATGTATTGATTTATATTATGGGATGTATTAATGTATTAAATGTATTCATGTATTGAATCTATATTATTGAATGTATCCATGCATTAGTTTATCAGAAAGAATGTTTTGCAAGTAGACACCTGTTGCGTGATAAATTCTCGCAACATCGTTTTATTTCAATATCTATTTTATAACGCAAGGGCAACAACTGCTTGAAATTTATAGTCACTTTTCTCGGTAAGCATTTGTCTTCTCGCGTTGGTATCGAATGCAGTTAAGTTTGAGCTGTGGTCATTTTGCGCTGGACTGCGCATGACTTGTCTTGCTTCTTGGTCGATCGGTTTCCGCCCACCACTAGTGGAGTGAGCGATTTGGAATGGCGAAAGAGATGCCTCGTTGAAGAGGGGATCTCCGCTATTTTTTTTGTTCTGTCAGGGATGTGTAGTCCTCTTATGGATATTTCGTTTATTCGGGATAATACCTCTAGTGTATTTGCACATGCCGGGAGGCGTGATATTTCTGTATTTCTTGAAAGCAAGGTAAATTGACATTTTCATTAACTCTATCGATTTTTGGTCGTGAACGATTTCTGGTTCATAGCCTGTCTTCGAAAGTCGTCGTCACGAGATGTTTTCCTAGCTCACATGTCGCTGTATTGTGCTGCATCGGTTGATGCAGGTTCCAAGGACCATTACTTGCTACTTTGTTAAATGAACTAGGTTTGAAAAACCTTTATTATCTAGAGGATATTTTTGAGGACATTATTTATACTTCGGCAGACGTGTCTGTCTTGCTGAAGTCAAACTAAGGAGAGTGAACTGATCTCATACATCTGGTTATCTCCTGGCTGTTATAGAAAGGGATGGAGTTTTTTCACCTGACTACATTTACAGCACTATGAAATATAACATGCATCTGACTCATCATTGTAATGCTGTCTACCGTCTATTGCTGTATTGAATGTTGCTGTGATAATGACTGTTTGATGTGTCTACATATTCGCGTAACCATTTTGTCACTGTGGCGTCCACAATAAATAATGAAGAAAAACGTCAACGGCTGTTTCAAGAATCATTGACTTTATACGTCGTGAGTTTACTGACGTCCTATGTGGATTGCCCTGTTATTTTTTGTATGAACATTGTTTTGACTGAACACATCTGCACACTACACAAAACCAGACATGCGGATACCATCCATCATCATATGGCATCACGCATCATTTGGTGGCCATAAGCTGGTTTGATTCTGGTACTAGCAAACACGGGGTCCCTTACCCACTTCATTTTCAACAAGAAATTAACATTCTTCAATACAGTCAACATCTTCAAAATTTTCAAAGTACTCGGCGTTGCCCGGTAAAAGTCAAAATTTCAACTTTTTGACGGAAACAAGAATTTGACAGTACCCGGCGTTGTTACATGTTGCCGGATAACTCGGACTACTGTTATCTTTTACGCAAGTCAAGCAAGTTGCTGCTGTCAAGGTTCCAGTGCTGTCGTTTTTGTGAAGGTCAAGTGCCGGTTGAAACGGGTTGTTTTCTGAAGAAGGCCAAGTACCGATTTCCATCAACTTACTTTTGGATTAGAAGGTCAAGTGCCGAAACAACTCAACACACAGTATTTCAGAAGCTCTTGTACCATCGTGTTAGCAGTGGAAGCAGTTCAGATGTGCCATCATCGTTGGAGCTTCGCTCTTTAGGACGTTGATTGACATCCNTTCTTTTTTCTGCTGTTCTACGATTGGAAGCCTATAAGTTAAGTGGCCTGTTTGTATGTAAACTGTGCCCTTATACTTCTGCTGAGTCTTCTGTGTATCATCTCATTCTATATGTTATATGTTTATATGTTATTCGTATATTTATATGTTTATATTTCAGCGGGTTCTCGGTTGGGTGGTGTCTCCGTTAGATTATGCCACGTCATAGAGGTCGTCTATTGTGAGCGTTTTCTGTAAGGTTTGCAAATTTCCGATACTGGAATTTGCTAAGCGACTTCTGTTGCTATTTATGTTAGCTGTGATGACATGTTTTAATATTGTTTTCGTTATTATTTCGCATTCTTTAGTTTTGTTTTGATTTGTTTGTATTTGTTAGCCTACTCTTGTCTATAATTTAGTTTCATACAACATTTTTGTTTATACACTGTGGTGTCATGTATTTTGTTTAATTCTATCGCAGATATCGTCACATTTTTTGTGATATTTCATTAATTTCTGCTTTATTTTTAGTTGATTTCTGCGAACGTTTTTTGTATTGTTGCTGATCTTTGTTATTGTTTACATTGTTATTGTTTACATTGTTTGTATTGTTTACATTTTCAATGTTTACATTCTGCATGTGTTTACATAGTCATTGTTTACAGTTATAGTAATTAGTTAATGGGCTATGCTAATGCACAGTTACTACTACACTGATGATAAATGAATGATGAATAGTGTCGTGCACTATTGAATGAGAAGTGCACTTATGATCAAGAATTGATTGTTGATATTTGATATACAAGTTCTTTGATTGGAGACTTGTTTCCCACAGAGACTGGGATAATATAAGGTGATGTGAATATACAAGTGCTTAATTAAGACTTGTTACACTTAGGTTTGAAATAAATTAGTTAATTATTTCAGGTTTTGGACTCATATGTTAGACAACATGTCTACATTTGAGCACTTTATTGAGCAGGGTAAATTGCTTGGCAAGACTGGTGATAAGTTAGAAGAATTTGCAACTGCTCGATATGATAAAGCAATGGAAGCTGAACAAAAGAAACTGCATATGGAAGCTGAACAAAAGAAACTGCAGATGCAGGTGGATGAAAAAAGATTCCAAATGGAAATGGAAAAACAAAAAAGGGAATCAGAAGCTGAGGAAAGAAAACTCCAGCTACAGCTAGAAGCTGAAAGACTTCAAAAAGAGGCTGAAAATAAAAGACTTGAAAAAGAGGCTGAAAATAAAAGACTTGAAAAAGAAGCTGAAAATGAAAGACTTCAAAAAGAGGCTCAGGCTGAGGAAAGAAGATTACAGAGAGAGTCTGATGAGAGGAAAGAGAAAGCAAAAATGGAACATGAAGAAAAGGTCTTAGCTTTAGAGTTGGAAAAATTGAAATTGACGAGCATGAGTAATGGTAATGATTCAAAACAAGGGTTCATCTTCTGGTAAGGCTAATAATGATACTTTTAAGATTAAGTTACCAACATTTAGTCCTTCCAGCGATGACATAATGTTCTATCTGGACAGATTTGAACAAGCATGTACAGCTCATAACATAGACAAAGCAAAATATGTTTATCAGTTATCAGGGATACTGACAGGTAAAGCTCTAAGTATATTAAATATGGTGGATGAACCTGACAAGAACAATTATGAGGTTGTCAGGGCCGCTTTGTTAAAGAAATATCAGCTTAACGAAGACGGCTATCGTCTACAATTTAAAAACATGTTACCTGAAAATGGAGTTGAATTCTCCGAGTTTTTTGCAAGAATACGCATTACTTTCTCACGATGGGTTGAACTATCTAAGACGGAAAAAACTTATGAAGGACTTATGGACTTAATACTTAGAGACAAAGTCATGTCGTCTGTCAATGAGTCTTTCCTTGCTTTCCTTCATGAACGTAAACCTAAAACAATAAAAGAAATGGAAGATTTCTGTTGCCAATACGTAACTGCGCACCCACACATAACCATGGGTAACTCTAAGGTGAAAGAAGGTTTACCAGTTGCTTCGGCAGCTCCGTATGGCCAAAACTTTGCTCGTAGATTCCAACAAAATTTTGATAGAAAGAGTAGCGGTAATTTCTGTCAAAAATCATGGAAATCAATTTCATGGTGATTCTTCTTTCGAAGAATTGGAGACAACCTGATAGTACTCGTTACTATCACCCTAATAATTATAAGCATTTCAAAAGAGGATATGGTAATAGAGGTTATTCCTGCCGAAGACCTCAGAACCAAACAAATAGATGTTCGCATCAATGTGAACATGATAGTAATCGTGGAAACTGGAATTCGAACCAGGATAACAATTACAATAGAGACAATAATAACTGCAGAGATAATAATAACTTTGATAACTTCAGAGGTAATAATAGTCGGGGTAGATCTCAACACAAAAAAAAGAGATATCAGCAGGCTAATGCTGTACAACAGGAAACTGAGGGAGCCTGTAATCATGTTGTTGATAGTAAAAACTTTGACGCTGTCACTGGTTCTGCTTTTGACTTTGAGAGAGCAAACAAATGCCCCCAATGCAGTACTTTATTCGAACCGGGTACCATAACTACTTTGAGTTGTGGTCACCCACTTCCCGCTCTTCCTGCTGCTGTTGCGCATGACGGGAGGGGTTCTTTAATCCTACATAAGGGTCTTGTTAATGATACTCCGGTCTCACTACTTTTCGATTCCGGATGCACCACTATTGGTGTTAGACAATCGCTTGTAGATCCATCTTGTGCTACAGGAAGGGTTATTAAATGTGTCACATTTGGCGGCACTCTAGAAAAATATCCTACTGCTGTAATTCGCATTGCCACTCCTTTCTTTACTGGAGATGTGCATGCTTGTCTCTTACCTAATCCTATTGCGGACCTTATTATTGGTCGTATTCACGGAGTTAGGGAGTGTACCCCACAGCAGATTGCTGCTTGGGAAGATAATAACATGCAAGCTACAAATGCAGTAGTTACAAGAGCACAAGCTCTACAAACACCCGAAACTTCACTGAATAGTGATAATGAAGTTGATAGCCAAGATAGTCACTTAGTAATCACTCGTGACTCTTTCATAAAATTGCAAGAAGAAGATCCTTCTTTAAAAAAATTCTTCGTTCTTGCGAAGAAAGGTGATCCGAATCAGGATACAAATAGAAAATCTTGGATTGCAATGAGAAACGGCGTACTTGTACGTATGGTACAAGATTCGACTACGTCGGCACATTCGCAAATTCTTGTTCCCAAGAGCATGAGAGTCCAAATATTACAACATGCTCATGACTCGCAATGTGCTGGACATATGGGTTTTGCCCGTACGAAGTCGAGAGTCCTTGCGGCTTTCTTTTGGCCTTTTGTCAATAAGGACATTCGTATTTACTGCCGATCATGCAAGGTATGTCAGGAGGTCAAATCTAGAGGACCACGACATGCTGCGCCTATCCAGGCTGCTGACATTCCTATTCGGCCGTTTCAGAAAATGGCCATAGATATTATTGGCCCTTTTAAGGTCAAGTCGGCCAGAGGACATCAGTTTATCCTTACATGTGTCGATATGTGCACACGTTGGCCAGCGGCTATTCCTCTTAAGAGCATATCTACTACAGATATCGCAGATGCTCTTTGGTTGATATTTTCTCGCTTGGGGTTCCCCAGAGAAATATTGTCAGACCATGGCACTCAACTCATATCTGACACTATGTCACAGGTAATGTCTACCTTACATATTGAACGATCTCTCAGTAGTATCTACCATCCTATGTCTAATGGGTTAGTTGAGCGTCTGAATAGAACGCTCAAGACTTTGCTTGGTAAGATAACTGAAGATCATCCTCAAGATTGGGACAGGGTTTTACCCGCGGCTCTCTTTGCCTATAGAGAAGTCCCTAATGAACACACAGGATTTTCTCCCTTCGAACTTGTCTTTGGCGCGCGTCCACGCGGCCCTATGTCTTTATTACACGATCTCATCACTGCCGATGATATTAGCGATGAAACTCAATCCTCATATGAGTATGTCATTGCTCTTAGACAAAAGATCATTGAGGCATGTAAGCTAGCAACTGCTTCATCAGAAATTGCTAAAGAGAAGGCAAGACAGTTTGCTAACAAGAATAGATGTCTACGACAACTTTGTCCAGGTGACAAAGCATTCGTCCTACTCCCCAGTAGGGAAAATAGACTTCTTATTGCATGGAAAGGTCCGTATGCAATAGTCTCTCGGATTTCCGATGTTGACTATGTGATCGATATTGATGGAAAGCATAAAACTTTCCACATAAACATGCTTTCGGAATTTCACGAACGTCCGGACTATTTGCTGCCTATTTTCCAGGCAACGGATGATGCTCCTGCACCTCACGGTCATTATTCATCCCTGTCTGTCATACAGGATGAGGAATCTACCTTCTCTGATGTCAACCTTCCCCTTCCAGTGGTTCCATTACATTCCACGGAATCCTGGAAAAACGTTTCTGTTTCTCCTAATCTTTCTGGTGACGAACATCGACAAGTCTCGTCGATGTTACAAACATTTCAGGATGTTCTCACTGACATTCCTGGACACACAGATGTCATAGAACATGACATAATTCTTACCCACAATAATCCAATTAGGGTTAGGCCGTATCCTATTCCTATACACTTTCAGTCGCAAGTGGAAAAGGAATTGGATGAAATGATTCAATTAAATATAATTGAACCATCGACTTCACCATATTCTTCTTCCATGGTTATTGTCCGGAAGAAGGATAAGAACATACGAATTTGTGTTGATTATCGCAAATTGAATCAGGTCACAAAGTTCGACGCTGAACCGATGCCTTTGTTAGAAGATCTACTGATTAGACTTTCTAATTCTAGATTCTTCACTAAACTTGACTTGTCTAAAGGTTATTGGCAAGTGCCTTTAGCAGAGCATGCCAAACCTCTTACTGCTTTTTCTACACCTAGGGGTCTATTTCAATGGAATGTTATGCCTTTTGGTCTCATGAACGCCCCTGCCACTTTCGTTCGCATGATGCGTCGAATTCTGTCACATCGTTCGGATGTCATCGCATACTTAGATGACATCTGTCTCTTCAGTGATACCTGGGAAGATCACTATTTAGGGTTATATGACTTACTGTCCACTCTACGTGAGAATAATTTGACAGCAAAACCTTCTAAAGCTTTTGTTGGTTTTGGTGAAATCTCTTTCCTGGGTCATCGTGTTGGTCATGGTCTCTTGAAGACAGAAGACCACAATACTTCCAAAATACTGAACATCTCTGTTCCTAAAACGAAGAAACAAGTTAGGAGTCTCTTAGGTTTAATTCAATTTTATGGGAGATTTATTCCAAATTTATCTTCGATCATGGCACCTCTATCAACATTGTTGAAGAAAGGTTCGCCTAATCTGGTCCGTTGGTCTGAAGAATGCCAATCTTCACTAGACCAAATCAAGAATATATTTTCTTCTCCTCCCATCTTAAGATTACCTACTCTTGATAGGACTTTTGTTCTTCGGAGTGATGCTTCATCCACTGGGATTGGAGCAGCACTGATGCAAGAATATGCAAATACTCTGCATCCTGTTATGTACATTTCTAGAAAACTAAATGCGGCAGAGAGGAACTACTCGTTTTTAGACCGTGAGTTGTTAGCGATGGTTTGGTCAATTCTAAAACTACAAAGATTCCTCCTGGGCGCACATTTCATTCTAGAGACTGATCAGAAAGCTCTTACAGCTATTCAGACTAAGAATTTGAAGAGTTCGAGATCCACTCGATATGCTATAGCTCTTCAACCTTTTCACTTCACGGTACGAGCTATCCGTGGTGCGGATAATGTGATGGCTGACATTTTGTCTAGATGCCCACATGACTCCAACTAATACTTCTGTCCTATATTTCCATATATTACAGAGTCATAACACACCTATATTTCTACAATAGATTAGCACATCTGTACTCACTTTATATGTACACACTATCGTGCTTTGTTGTCATCTTCTTCTGTTCGTATTTTAAGATGATAGAGGAGGACTGAGTAGTTAATATAAGGACCGTTAGTTTACTAAACAGCCACAATTATTAATAATGTATTGTACCTTATGAAGCATATTAGTTATTAATTAGCATTATATTGCTTGTACTTTCTCAGAATGTCATTGTTGAGCTGAGGACTTACCTTACTAGTATCAAGCATGACGAGTTCTAGATTGTGTACTTACCCTCGGAATACCAGAGCATATGTCCTGGATCGTCATGTAGTTTAACTTTACTATGTACTTATGTCATTACATGTCAAAGAATGTACTATTTAAATTTTCCTATCAGATTTGTACATCCATTTTTAAAGACAATATTAGAGTATGCTGTTTAATGATGATTATAGTAACTTGCATACGTATATTGTTTTTACATGCTAACGTGATGTGTGTTGGTGACACCTCCCCGATGTGAATATTTTTTTGAGACATATTTATTTTTCTGTTGAGGTATATCCTCACCAGACACTCTATAATTAGCCTATTGTTTGGCAATTTAGTTAATTATCAGCGCATAATTCGTGCGTTTTGAGCCGCTTATCGCATGCTCTTTGATATTGAAAAAAAAAATATGTTCCACATTTTTTTTTTATCGGGAGGAGGTGGTGACATCGTTTTATTTCAATATCTATTTTATAACGCAAGGGCAACAACTGCTTGAAATTTATAGTCACTTTTCTCGGTAAGCATTTGTCTTCTCGCGTTGGTATCGAATGCAGTTAAGTTTGAGCTGTGGTCATTTTTGCGCTGGACTGCACATGACTTGTCTTGCTTCTTGGTCGATCGGTTTCCGCCCACCACTAGTGGAGTGAGCGATTTGGAATGGCGAAAGAGATGCCTCGTTGAAGAGGGGATCTCCGCTATTTTTTTGTTCTGTCAGGGATGTGTAGTCCTCTTATGGATATTTCGTTTATTCGGGATAATACCTCTAGTGTATTTGCACATGCCGGGAGGCGTGATATTTCTGTATTTCTTGAAAGCAAGGTAAATTGACATTTTCATTAACTCTATCGATTTTTGGTCGTGAACGATTTCTGGTTCATAGCCTGTCTTCGAAAGTCGTCGTCACGAGATGTTTTCCTAGCTCACATGTCGCTGTATTGTGCTGCATCGGTTGATGCAGGTTCCAAGGACCATTACTTGCTACTTTGTTAAATGAACTAGGTTTGAAAAACCTTTATTATCTAGAGGATATTTTTTGAGGACATTATTTATACTTCGGCAGACGTGTCTGTCTTGCTGAAGTCAAACTAAGGAGAGTGAACTGATCTCATACATCTGGTTATCTCCTGGCTGTTATAGAAAGGGATGGAGTTTTTCACCTGACTACATTTACAGCACTATGAAATATAACATGCATCTGACTCATCATTGTAATGCTGTCTACCGTCTATTGCTGTATTGAATGTTGCTGTGATAATGACTGTTTGATGTGTCTACATATTCGCGTAACCATTTTGTCACTGTGGCGTCCACAATAAATAATGAAGAAAAACGTCAACGGCTGTTTCAAGAATCATTGACTTTATACGTCGTGAGTTTACTGACGTCCTATGTGGATTGCCCTGTTATTTTTGTATGAACATTGTTTTGACTGAACACATCTGCACACTACACAAAACCAGACATGCGGATACCATCCATCATCATATGGCATCACGCATCAACACCTGTCTTGTCTCGCTATTGCTAAATCATACTGAGCCATGTTGTCATTCATCCCACATGCAGACACTGAGACACGCTCATATCATATATAATAGAAATAGGTGGGCTTGAGGACAGAAATTAGCCCCTATTTTTACTTGTTACAGGTTTCATTTGTGTCCTAAAAACCTGAGGTCGTATGTTCGAGTCAATCCCGCTGCCTGGAACTTCGCAGGAGCATAGAGATTGTACAGAAGCTACATCTTTAGTCCCCTTCAGTCTTGGGTGGGCTAAAGTAACGAGCCTCAGCAGGAGTTGTGTGACCCAAACTAAGGAGAACAGAACGTTTTAAGAGATGAGTACCCCGTCGTACCATTTCTGTCGGCATTGTGAGCATAGAAACTGTCAGTGATGAGAAAGTGAAATTAGCATAGCAAGAGACAAAAATAACCACATAGCTGATAAGTGTTATATCCTTAATTAACAGCACAGCTGATATAATTTTTGTTCCTATAATTGGAAAACTTGTTGTAATATTTATTTACACATATATATATATATATATATATATTTGTAAATCATATGTAAACTTACAAATTCATTACATTCCATTTTTCAACATTCACCCTTCAGCACAAGAGTAGATAGTGTATATACTAAATAAATAAGAAGGAAATTGTATTTGAAGCCTTGTCAATTTTATCATTGTTAAGCAAAATCTGTTTCCTTGTTTTTTAATATCACAGTTAGTTACACAGCGGAGGTGGCGCTTTATGTCGGTCTCCTCTCTACTATTGTTTCGAGATCAGAACATTCACAGCCGTAACTAATTTGTGATACCAGTAGTCCTCTCAGACACTGGGACTTCACCATTTTCTGCAGAAATTCTATTTCTGTAATTGTCAGTACTATACTGATCCAAGAGCCACACAAAACTTCTCGCCACAGACATATACCCCTAATAACTATCGTTGCGTAATTGAATATAGTTGGTTTTTAAATTAAGAGGGGAAGAAGTTAAATAGTAGGCGTACATATTCATTTTAAGTAGCAGCACGCCTAGCTCGCATTACCAGGATACGCCACTGGGTTTGCCTTCCCTGTTCGATTCCTACTCTCTCGGCCACACTGCAGTGATGCAGCCTGTTTCCAGGACCACCACTTGGAGGTGGAGTAGGGTCTTGGTCAGCTCTGGTTCACTGATCCTGAAGCAAGCAGTCAAGCTATGAGTCGCTGACTGCATTCATCTCTTTTGCTGCGTCTTCGGTCCCACAAGGGATATATTGGCGATGTCAAACGTTTCTGAACCGCCTTAAACCAGAAGAAAGGGTAAAAGAGCTCTCCCAAAAAATATATTGCTTGTTGAAAAGCACCATTTCTTTTTAACTTACTAAGAAAAAATAAAATGCGCAGACCCAAACACATAATAATAACAACAATAATAGTAATAACTTTATAAGTCAAGAGACACAACAATGTTCATCAAATAACCTTGAACTAAAACGTTGACAACAAACACGAGGGCCACAAGAATATAAATGTCAATTTAAAAAAAAAAAAGCAAATGAATAAATATAAATGATGCGTCTGTTTATTGTTAGATAATGTTTATTAATTCCACAATACATTGACATAGTGAGATTCACATTAAACAAATATTGCGAAAGAGGTGTGGCGGGTGGGGTCGGGTTGTTGATTCAAAAGTCATAATATTTAAAATATCATAATTATATATTCCTGACACCAGTAAGATGACTTAAAACACAGTCATTTACATTTAATCATGGAAATCAAAGTCACATAACTATATAGTGGCTTACTGTATCGGCGTACACTTAAATGGAAGATTATTGCTCAGAAGATAATAAACACGATCAACTCTGTAAACATAAAAAAGGTTTTTTCCCGATGGACCGTAAAGAAAAACTTTACAAAATTATTCTTCGTGTTCTTTTTTCTTCCTAAGATCATGACCTGAGCGAGTGGTCAATGTGGACATTTATACTATGCGATTTTTTAAAACTGAATTTTTATAATAAGTTATTATTATTATTATTATTATTATTACTGTTACTATTATTATTAGAATATACGGTTAGAGAATCGTGATTACAAGACGACCAATATGAGGATGTACACGGTGAATTGTAACCTCATCATGTACAACAAATTACCACAGCAGCTACTACTGTTATAGCATATGACTGTTTGGTGCAGAAGGGAACCAGCTAAAATTGTGGCAGAAACATTATAATCGTAAAGATTATTATTTCCATCTCAAAATTCACACATCACCATTCCAACGGGGAAAGGGGGAGGGCGCTATTGTCCACGTGATATGCTTGTAGGTAAGGTTCATTCAGCCTTAGGGCAGTATTCTCATTAGAAGCTTTCAGATAATACCGCGGTTTTCAATTGCATACATTTTCATTATGTTCGGCCTTGTTGTGCTCTTTCGGCGTTTTTCGTCATGACGCGCTCAGCAGCTAAGTCCGAGAATAGCTACGAATACCATTTTATTGTTGGTGAATCAGTTGTGCGCTCAGTGTTTCTTTGTATGCTGGCAATTTTCCGAACTTTCAAACTTTTTAAATTGATTAAATTATATAAAATATGTGTTTTAATTAATTACATCTGCATCTAAGTGTAGTAGCCTTAAAAAGAGGAGTGAGTCTTAAGCCTCTTACTTTAAATGATGTATATTCATTTTACTTTTTTTTTAAATGCCTAGCCCTATTGCGCACTTAATATAGTATAGTGTAAATATGTTATTAGGATGGTATATGCTTTTGCAAGCTAAGAAATGCAATGTTCCACTTTTAGGCGATTTACACTTTTCGGCGGGGCTCTCGAACTTAACGCGCCACATGAGCGAGGCCCTAATGTGCTCTTTATTTCTTTCGGAACTCATACAGTATCCCGTAAGTGTCCAGTGGGTCTTCGAGGAGATAACGAGAAAGAAGGAATGACTGCTTCGTCCTGCATATCCTACGAGAGGATTAGTGAGACAGTGAGAAGAAGACGTTGGCGATGGATGGGTCACACACTGAGGAAACCTGTGCATAGCATTACAAAGTAGTCCTTGTTCTGGGACCCCTATGGCAAGAGAGGCAGAGGGAGATCAAGAAACACATCGAGAAGGGAACTGGAGACAGGAGTGAAAATTATGAGGAAGGCGTGGAAATATTTTGAATTGATGGCACGTGACACGAGGTCTTGGTATGTGTTTCATGAAAGCCTATGCTCCTTGGGGAGCTAAAAGGTACTGATTGATTGAATTTGAGGTACTACACGTTTATTATGTAAAATAAATTGCCGTGGGAGCAACCATTGCAAGAGAACTTGATGTACTATGGGCTAGCCTACATGCATGAAAGTCACTTGCAATGGTGACGCCTTCCTCCACACGGAACAAAATAAAGATATAAGTAAACAATAGTATGATGTCGAGCCTACCTAACAATAGCTAAATGACATTCATATCATATCAGCGTCAAGTGTCGCAAGGAAGGTCCGCTACAATGGATCTCCAACGTCTGCTGTCTCTTGGCTTGATACTACATTCTGAAAGATTTTTTCATGTCCAACTCTATTTGTTTACCTTAACACTTAATATAGGTAAAGGTAAAGGATCCCGTTACACGCCTATTAAGGCATACTGGGAATACGGTGTCAGGCCCGTATTTTCTTGACCATCGGCACACTAGGGGTGATGTGGTCAGCATCACGCCGGCCGCCTTGATCTTCCCAGAGTTGTTCTGGTACCCAATTCATGAGGCTGGGTCGACCACAGAGCCGTTTGCGGTCTAAAAAAATCCCACCTCAACTAGGGATCGAACCATGGACCACCGAGTTAGGAAGCCAGTGCACTAACCACAGCGCTACCGCGGCTCCTAACACTTAATATAGCGTGGTCTTAATCTTACATGTTTGTTTTCAACCTCTTCTTCTATTATGGTTTTCACCAAGATGCTACGTCTTTATACGTGAGCAAAATATGTTGTATTTTCACTTTCATCTCATTCATTAAATTCTCATTCCCTTCCTGGCTTTTCGTAGGACTTTTCTTTTATTTCCACCTAATGTGCGTAATAGCCTATCACTTTCCATTCCTCTACATATCCACATTTTATGGCCTCAATTCTTTCATCTAACTGTTTGTTCATTATGATTATTTATTTACCATAGAGTTCTTCTTCTTCTTCGTACACTCTCAGACGTCCACTTGAATGTTTTCAAAGAAAGCAGTAGTCAGTTTGAGGCTATTTGAATCCCCGTAAAGCTTTTTCACGAAAGGAACTGGCGTCGGCCATATGCGCTTTCTCTGTACCGCATATAAGAGGCAACTTTGAAGCAGATGTTCAACAGTCATTTTATATAGAGTTATGAAGTTTTTACATAACACGTGATGGTTCTTATTTTAAATTTTATTAAATATTCTTGTAGTAGACTTCCCCTTCAGTCATAACTGACTATGGGGATGATGTAGAGTGATAGCCCTTAGCTGGGTTATTTATTCTACGTTGTTTTCCCTTTAGCGTATTCTTTTCTCTTCTTGAATAAATAAGTAAATATAATTTAAAACAAAAATAATAATAGGGGGACTGCAGAAGTGATTGCGTCATTAATTAGGATGCATGGTTCCTAGGTGCATATCTGGTGTTACGTTGGGAAAGTCGCGCTAATGACCTCTGTCCATGAAGCACTATTTTTGTGGTGCCTAGTTGGCACAGAGGATAGTGCGATTCGCTTCCGTAGCTAATCGGTGTTAGCGTTTGGAATGTCCTGGGTTCGAGTCTCCAGTAAACCTGTCACTTCTGCTGCTTTTCAGTCGTCTAGTTTTCTAGAGTAGCAGGGGAAACATCAGAATGGTTTGAGGTGAAAAGGGGAGTAAGACAGGGTTGCATCCTCTCTCCATACTTGTTTAACATCTATGTAGAAAATGTAATGAGAAATGTTAGGCGTGACCAAGAATGTGAAAACTGCGATCTGTTTACAATTGGTGGAAATGCGATCGCAGAACTCAGGTACGCAAATGACACAGTTATTCTTTCAAACAGTGCCAAGGGACTAGAACAGTTAATCCTGTCTGTCAAAAGACACAGTGAGGATCAGAACCTTTTTCTGAACACACAAAAAAAACCAAAAAAACAAAACAAAGATAATGTCCATTGACAAAACAAGATGCCAACCAAAAATTACCATCAATGATGAGGAAATTTAAAATGTCACAAATTTTGAATATCTTGGCTCCATAATTAACAACAATGGAGACTGCTCAAAAAAGGTCAGAAGGAGACTGGCCATAGCAATGCAGAGGTTAAATAAAATGAAGAACCTATGGCATAACACCAGCAAATTAATAAAAGTAAAACTTCTGAGAACGTGCACCTTTCTGGTGGCAACGTATGGATGTGAATCATGGACCATTACACAAACATTAAAGAAAAAAATCGAATCTTTCGAAGCAAAGTGTTACAGAAAAATTCGCAGAATATCTTGGACCAAGAAGACGAAAAATATAGACATCCTTCACGACCTGAACATCGAAGAAAACTGGCTCATAAACAATTTCATGTCCCGGAAACTGAAATGCTTTGGCCACATTAAACGTCATAGTGGTTTAGAAAAAGCAGTGATGGAGGGTATGGTACCTGGAAGGCGAGGCAGGGGCCGGCCAAGACGACGGTGGACACAGGACACTGAAGACACCTTGAATACGACAATGGAGGAGACGGGAAGGTTGGCTAGTGATCGAAGAGTCTTTCAAGCTGGCTGTGATGAGAGCAACGTTCTGCAAAGGACATGCTACATGATGAGTTTTCTATTTCTTAATTTCTCACGAGTGTATGAAACACACCTATATGTGTGTATTATTTATTTATCACTTTCTCTTTTGCTGGTTGTAAGAGCTTCATTTTGCCCGATCTGAGGTGGGGCCGTGGAGAGAATCTCAAATTGTATTATTTAAATATTATTACAAAACCTTTCATTGCGTATTTTAGTAACCGAGATACAATAATCGCTGCAAATCTTACACATGAATATATTACAACCTTTTTATCACATCAAGACACATAAACATATGAATTAACATAATACCGTGACACTGCACATGATACAATAAAAACTCTAAACCACATCATTACATATAAATATAGTAATAAACATTTACAATGTTGTAATATATGGATGCGTAATATTAAACCTTGATGTGTAATGTGATACCTAGATGTGTAATGTGACTCCTGGATGTGTAATGTGACACATGAATACATAATGTTAATCGTGGATAGAAAAAAGTGACACCCATGAATAACGTCAGAAGTGTGAGTAATGTGAGAACACATAAACGTATAATGTGACACATATGTAAAATATGAATGTTACGAGATGATATGGTGCAGAAACTAGCCGCTACTTTTTATTGACGATCTGAGCATGACAGAGCATCTCGAGTAAACGACTGGCGTATAACGTATACTTGGTGGTAAGGGATTTGACGATTGCATACTGTGGAAAGTGGTCCACTGTTGCGTGCATATTTTGACGCACATATTACAAAAATCGATATGGCTATTTAATATGGAAAAAATATAGACATTCATTCATTTGTGTATGAAAATGCTGTCTATGATAAAGCTAGATAATTCATAATTGATTTACACTTTTGATTATAGGAGTAATCGTTCTTGATATTGATGCGGCGCATGGATATTGCACTCATGTCCGTACTTATTTGTTAGGGCCAGAAAATAGATTAATTTGCTTATTATGTTTATGGCCTGAATTCATATGTATTACATATTATTAGTACAAGTAGAATCAGTCCTATATTGTATATTTTGGATGGGTAGGCAGGACTATATTCTTGTTATGCCGCTCTAGCGGAAGTATGAGTTGTCTTGACAAGTCGTGATGAGTTCCGATGTACCGTTTACAATGGCGGGTTACGCATTTTCAAGGGCTGGTACATTCTTAAGTAAAAATGATTTATGAAGTGGTTTTTCTTCTGTAGGAGATTGTGTCTCTACTAGAGTTTGTGTTAGAGACTCTCCTGATGTACGGTATCATGTATGATTCGGACTCCAGGTAATGCCAGACCCTATTTTGATGATCTCATGTCGGTTAGACCTAGCTGGAATATTGTGCTTCGCAACGCTAGGGTCATGTTTGTATCGACGAAGATGACGGGCTTCCATACAGCAGTTATGTCTACGTGAAGTAACTGGATTACTGTAGAACTGTATGGAGAAACTTTAGGAAATTATTCATATGCATTTCAAATTAACTTTGGCTTATATATACCCTCCTGTGAGTGAGTGAGCGACAACTCAGGAAGGCGGCCATGTTACATTCCTGTCATCATATTTTTGAATCACTGTCCAAAGAACGGGGCATGTATCTTACTATTCGGACAGTGGCAAGGAGATCTCAATTTTGATAGAAACCCCTTATCGTGGTTTCATAATATGATATAAACTATGAACATAAAGCAACTTTAGTTACTTACCGATCCGCCTTCACTGACGCGTTTAGTCAGATAGGGGATGCGGCCATAATGTATCATGACATTGGAAGCTATTGATGTACTACCCATTATTTATGAATGTGTCATGATATGGGATCTACTATGTATGCCTGCAAATTGATGTGTCAACATATACCCATGATTTACTCGTTATGTCCCAGTGTGTGCGTCTAAATAAACTGTGTAAACAAAGATTCCAGCAGTCTGCATTGGTGCCTTGTAGACAAGTGAATGAGTGCTTAGATTGGTCAGAACACGAACAGTCCACCATTCGCGTTAATCACACTCTACACTTCCACTCCATATATACACCATCCTGCGTCGGTTGAATTGACCAAGTTTAGGGCCTGCTCCCCCTGGAGCCTTAGAGGGAAACTACTGCTTACAGTTGCCTTTGCCTTCCCTAACTCAGGACTAGGGTGAGTTACCCATTTACAGCTGGGTAGACTGGAGCATACCAACGGGCTGATCACCCGTTTGCCAGTCACTTTGATTACGGAAACAACAGCAAACGGATTGATTTGTCGTTGCCCTAAAGACGCCATTAGGCGTGATGGGAACAATGGCAAAGAAAATATATTCGCTGTTGCCCTTAAGATTCCACTAGGCGTAATGGCCACTGACTGCTTTGCCGGTCGTTGGCTAAGGATGGAAGAAGAAGAGAAGACTGGAGCATGCCTGATCTCAACAACTCTGTACCCTACAATGGACATATACAGTAGTGGCACCACAAACAACATGCTACAGTGATTGATAGTGGAGCTTTACAAAAGAAAGAGAACACACCATACACCACACACCTTACAGTGGTTTACAGTGACTTTACATCCACAGACTAATGAGTTTACTCTTCTAAAAGCATATTCCTTCATTCTTGACCTTTCAACTCCCCCAAGGAGTATAGGCCTTCAACAAACTTATGCCAAGTCTTTCTATCACGTGCCATCAGCTCAAGGTCTTTCCGCATTTTCTTCCAAGTCTTCTTCAACCCTTTCATGTCAGTCTTTAGTTCTCTTCTCTATGTGTTCTTTGGCATTTCCCTACCTCTCGTAATATACGGGATTCCACTCCGACCCCAGATAGATTAGACTGTGATAGTCGCTTGTCCTGTGGGTTTCCCATGGGTCCAGAATTAGCAAGGAAAGAATAGCTCCGTCAGGAATGTCATGTTGGTCGACTAGCACCAAGCTGTGCTTGAAGTTGACAACCGCATCGTGTAAAAATATTTGTTATAGAAACAATCACGGCAAGAACATGTGATTGTTTGATGCAGGTGTCTGCAAGCCAACTGGCAGCTGCTGCAGCTCCTTTCACACGGAGCCAAAAGGACAACCCTCAGAAGAGACTCCGATGCCATCACAAGAACAGCTATGCTATGGACCCCTGAAGGAAAAGGAAAGAGAGGCCGACCAAAAACAACTTGGCGGAGGACTGTGGTGGCTGAGATGCAAAGAAAGAACCAGAGTGGGGGCATTGTACGAAGGATGGCTGCCAACCGAGCAAAGTGGAATCAATTTGTTGTTGCCCTACAAGACGCCACCAGGCGTAATGACCACTGACTGCTTTGACGGTCGGCGGCTAAGGATCAAAGAAGAAAGAAGAAAAGGACAACAATGATCCAACAGTCAGTTGAATTTGTATATTTGAATTTGACTCAATCAAATATTACCCCAAATTTGACATACGTGCTGAAGACGGTCAAGAATAAGACAGTCTAAAAGTTGCTGGGTTACTGACAAGTTTGTACTACAGCAAATTACTCTGGTGATCCCTTGGTATTCTATAGCGCGCTATCTTGTTTGTTATTTCAGTTACGGTAGAAACAACCATAAGGGTAGACACTTTAATTATCGTAGTATTGATATATCTATTTTTGTTATTTTATGAGAAAACGACACAGTTATTATGTTTATCGCAATTACGATGTTGTGGGAATTAATTGCGTGTGTGTGTTTTTTATTCATTTTTTTGTTTTTTGTTATTTTTTCACTACTGTTACAATCAGCCAAATGAAACGTAATAAATTAACACAATGTTTGATTTCCGGACCGATAATATGCGAAGCGATAAGTAAATGTTCATGATTACCGCAATCACAGGCGCCATTTACTGTGTAAACCAGTTATCAACTAGATTAGATCAAAAACATTGCATTGAGACTTCGTGACAGAAAACCGCCATACCGCTTATACGAGTTTTAGGGAATTGTTAATAAACTTAGAGCAAGCTGAAAATAAAAAAGGGAAAAATTTTTTTTAGGGATCCTTGTTTTAATTTTTTTATTTTGATAGAAAATGCACTTAAAAACCGAAAATAGATGTTCCATATAGTCTATTACATTGAATAACATTGGGTAGTCAGAGATTTTTAATCAGTAATACATTATATTTTTCGAAAAAAAAAAAAAAAAAAAAAGCATAAATTTGTGAACGATATCCGAATTACTGATTAATGATATGTGGCCATTTACGTTTATTCCAGGTAATATAATGTATGGAACTTTTCTTTTCTTGTTTTAGTGCATTTGTAACAATAAAAGTGGTCCCTAAAACTAGTTTTTTTTTTCTGTACTTGGTGTATTATTTTAAATCATAACTGAAATATAAAAACACAGAATAACTGAAAATTTGTTGTTCGGAACGGTCCTTACTTCTGTCCAGATATTTCTTTGATAAGTGTAAACATCAAATGAAGGGCTCTCATGACAGTTGTTTCTTACTAGAGCTCACTGACTTAGTAATTTGAAGAAACAAATTACTTTAATCGACACATCACCATTCACAGTCTTGCGACCGTACCTTCAAATACAAATCGGAATTTACATTTGCAGTTCACTTTCATTTACCCTAAAACACTATTTTAAATCTTCGATTACGGAAACAACAGCAAATGGATTGATTTGCCGTTGCCCTAAAGACGCCAATAGCCTTGATGGGAAACAATGGCAAAGAAAACCTATCTGCTGTTGCCCTAAGACGCCACTAGGCGTAATGGCCACTGACTGCTTTGACGGTCGGTGGCTAAGGACGGAAGAAGAAGAAGAAGAAGACTATTTTAAATCACAAACACAATATATATATTATATATATATATATATATATATATATATATATATATATATATATATATATATATATATATATATATATATATATATATATATATATATAATATATATTCGTGAGGGTGTATGTGTATGTGTATACTGTTTTGTTAAACATCGCCATTTGCAACAATAACAAAAAACTTAGCATTCCTTCTGAGACCTGGATAGAACTTAAGATCTACCTGGACAGAATACGTTAAGGACTCCAAAAGTTGACGAAGAAACAACATATACTGGGAAGTTACAGGCTTAAAATATCAAGTTTATTGCAATGTTTTTAAATATGACCTTTAAGTTTTACATTTTTGTTCTTTAACATATTTTAAAATCTGAAGGTCGACTAATTCCGCCTCGCTTTGAGGCTTGACATCAAATGTGTCTCCTTCAACATACTTATTATATATGCATTATATATTTTTTTTCTGTTAATAAAAAAAAGTTCTCTTCAGAACTATGATGCATTTATGGCTATGGTTAACTGACGGCAAGAAGACTTTTGCCAATGACAGTGTTGCCAGTCTGAGAGTTTAATGGACTGATGAATGAGTAGAAGGAAAATATAATAAGATTTGTAAATGGAGAGTTTAACTCAAGAAGGCTGAATGTCTGTTCAAGCGTTGGAAATGAACACCAGAAAATGTAGTGGAATTTATTTACAAACACACCATCAACATTGCTATCGACAGAATTACAGATATGGATTAATGTTCAAAACAAAAAACACGACACAGTGTTTGTTATATACAAATATTGCACTAGTATTGAACTCTAATTATTTTAAAATCCTTTTTGCTTCCTAGGCTGGATCAAAGATAAAATGGATCGCTTGCCAAAGATCATAGCTAACTGTGCTTTCAATAATTGATTGCACAGAATAATATTCCCACACGACAACACTGAAATGTGAACAAATATACAACAATATGAAGCTAATTTAATTGTTAGAATCATTTCTCTTTGTTAAGATCTTTACCCGATGTTGATCGTTTCAGTGAGGAACATTTTCGCTGTGTCAGGGCCCAGTGATAGAAGAAGCTAATGAGCATACACATTCCCCGAAACGACATCAGGAGTAGGACATTTCTCGTTACAGGTTCCTGTGACATCAGAAAATGACCAGACGTAGCTGAAATAAAACATAAATGTAAAGATAAGTTAAATTACATTAAGGTCATGGTGTATTTATTAAACTTATGCGTTATGAAGGTGTGGTGTTGATTAATTTGTATTATGTAATTAGTTAATTTATTTATTAATAATTCCAATAATTTAATTGTTTAAAGAATGACATGTAAAAGTTGTATAATGCAAAATCAGTAATGGAGATATCTTCACCCAAATATTTTAAATGTGTATCTAACATGACAAGGTCGTTAGCCAAAATTAAAAATTGTATTATTTATTGTTTTAAATTCCTTCTTGTCACGAAGAAAGTGCATGGCAGATAAGAACGACACTTGAATTGATTTTTCACTGTATCATTATATACAAAGCATAGACCGTTTTTCACTGCGTTAGGCTAAAATGTAGAGTGTTTATCGCTATGTTAAGATAAAGCATCGGTCGTTTTTCACTGATTTCAGAAAGCATCGACTGTTTATCACTGTAAGAAGATAAAGCATCGGTCGTTTTTCACTGATTTCAGAAAGCATCGACTGTTTATCACTGTATCAAGATAAAGCATCGGTCGTTTTTCACTGATTTCAGAAAGCATCGACTGTTTATCACTGTATCAAGACAAAGGATTGGTCGTTTTTTTACTGACTGAAAAAAGCATCGATATTGTTTGTTACTTCTTCTTCGTGGTTTGCTCTCAAATAACAACATCTATCTCTCCTATAAAGCTGGCAGTTCGTCTCAGGGTTCTGTCATGACCATGCAGTTTCTCCCTCAACCTGGGTTGAAGAAAGTCCATGCTGTCTCTTGGAGCTCACACTTTTCGAGAACCTGGTCTGTTGTTTGTTTGTTCTCCCCACATGGCCACATATCTGTTTATCCAATTTTCAATTTGTGTGTACAGATGGTATCTGAAACTGTCATTGCCAGGTCTTAGTCTGAAACTGTCATTGCCAGGTCTTAGTCTGAAACTGTCATTGCCAGGTCTTAGTCTGAAACTGTCATTGCCAGGTCTTAGTCTGAAACTGTCATTGCCAGGTCTTAGTCTGAAACTGTCATTGCCAGGTCTTAGTCTGAAACTGTCATTGCCAGGTCTTAGTCTGAAACTGTCATTGCCAGGTCTTAGTCTGAAACTGTCATTGCCAGGTCTTAGTCTGAAAACTGTCATTGCCAGGTCTTAGTCTGAAACTGTCATTGCCAGGTCTTAGTCTGAAACTGTCATTGCCAGGTCTTAGTCTGAAACTGTCATTGCCAGGTCTTAGTCTGAAACTGTCATTGCCAGGTCTTAGTCTGAAACTGGCATTGCCAGGTCTTAGTCTGAAACTGTCATTGCCAGGTCTTAGTCTGAAACTGTCATTGCCAGGTCTTAGTCTGAAACTGGCATTGCCAGGTCTTAGTCTGAAACTGTCATTGCCAGGTCTTAGTCTGAAACTGTCATTGCCAGGTCTTAGTCTGAAACTGTCATTGCCAGGTCTTAGTCTGAAACTGTCATTGCCAGGTCTTAGTCTGAAACTGTCATTGCCAGGTCTTAGTCTGAAACTGTCATTGCCAGGTCTTAGTCTGAAACTGGCATTGCCAGGTCTTAGTCTGAAACTGTCATTGCCAGGTCTTAGTCTGAAACTGTCATTGCCAGGTCTTAGTCTGAAACTGTCATTGCCAGGTCTTAGTCTGAAACTGTCATTGCCAGGTCTTAGTCTGAAACTGTCATTGCCAGGTCTTAGTCTGAAACTGTCATTGCCAGGTCTTAGTCTGAAACTGGCATTGCCAGGTCTTAGTCTGAAACTGTCATTGCCAGGTCTTAGTCTGAAACTGTCATTACCAGGTCTTAGTCTGAAACTGTCATTGCCAGGTCTTAGTCTGAAACTGTCATTGCCAGGTCTTAGTCTGAAACTGTCATTGCCAGGTCTTAGTCTGGAACTGTCATTGCCAGGTCTTAGTCTGAAACTGTCATTGCCAGGTCTTAGTCTGAAACTGTCATTGCCAGGTCTTAGCCTCGAACTTTCATTTCCAGGTCTTAGTCTGGAACTGTCATTGCCAGGTCTTAGCCTGAAACTGTCATTGCCAGGTCTTAGTCTGAAACTGTCATTGCCAGGTCTTAGTTTGAAACTGTCATTGCCAGGTCTTAGTCTGAAACTGTCATTGCCAGGTCTTGGTCTGAAAATAATCACTTGGTCACTTCTTGGTAAAAGCATCGACCGTTTTTTATTTAATTAAGATAAAGCATGGACTGTTTTTTTTACTGATTTAAGATAAGGCATCGACCATTTTTTACCGAATTAAGATAAGGCATCGACCATTTTTTACTGATTTAAGATAAGGCATCGACCATTTTTTACTGATTTAAGATAAGGCATCGACCGTTTGTTTTCCTTACACATTTAAGATAAAGTACCGACCGTTTGTCACTGTATAAAGCGTCGAGGGTTTTTCACTGCATTAAGTAGGGATCAAAACTAAGTCACAGCTGAGGTAGTTTATTTTTAATCAGTATCGAACGAAGCTTAAATATTTAAAATTTTTCACTTGTTGCCATGCACCAAAGTAAGTACAGAAAAGACTGCGCGTGCGTCCGTGTCTGCAACCTATAGGTTGCTTCGCTACAGTGGACCGCTAATTTATATACTCCCATTGCGGACCAAAATTTCTGCACCAACACATTTTGTCTCTTTTTAAATAAGAAATCCGTACTTAAGAGGACCGTTTATAAGAGGTTTTACAGGATACAGATTATGTAATTCTAGTCTAGAACATATGCTCTGGTTCTATCATGCAATGTTTTGTTTCTGTCATTGAATATATACCGTCCTTATTACTCCTAACTATTGTTATTATTGGCTAATTATTCCATCACGTTAATTTAAAGAACAGGTAAAAGACTGCAAGACTATCGTAATTATCACGTTATATACTTAGTAATGTTGACTACCAGTGCCATCCACACCTCTCTTTTTTTAGTGCCCCAGTATTTCTGATCATCGCTATTATCCTCCCAGCCATCGCTGTCACGCTCATGCCAGACGTAATGTCCTTTTTTTAATTTTTGTATGTTTGTATATGTTTGTTGTTTTTGTGTGTGTTAAATATTCATGTTTGTTCATTCTTTCTTTGTTTTATTTTTTGCCCTTGCTGTCAGTATGTGCCTGAACACTTTTTTCTAAGATTATGACAATAAATGTTTGAATGTCTTCCCTGGAGTTTTCTCAGCAGAGATTTTGTTACATTGTTCCCTCTAACACAAAACACAACGATGCAGTACAGTTATCGCATGATCTCTTCTGGGTATTCTCTGGAGTCTTCTGTTCGTTCATGATATTTATTTTATTATAACGTTTACTTCTTCTTATGATGTCCCGCCCTCGGTTTAAATTTGTCTTCCTTCTTCTTTGGCAAGTTTGTTGCCCCAGTACATGTTTCATGCACATTTCCTGACAAAATTTTCCGTGCTGCGTTATTCGCGACGTTTATCTTGCAACGCCCATCTAGATCAGGTGATATAAATAAACATTGGGCGCTGCCTTTCGTTTGATGCCTCCAGTGCACGCTCATCATTGTTAACGAGACCGTGAAAGATAAAAAAGCTCTGAGGGATAATAATGTATATGCTGGGTAGATAAGGAGGGTTTTTTTAACATTCATACAGGCCGATGAATTTAAAAAAAATTGCAGTGAAATTCAAGTTGAAGTAACCTTGATAAAGTTAATCTTATAGACTTATTTGGCAGACTGAATTAAGCTAGTAGGTATGGGGGGGGGGGGGGGGGGGGGAAATTGAACGTGAACAATACAGTTGGAGTCGCCGCCTGACATATACGACTTGGTTCAGATCCATCGGCCCCAAGGCGATCATTAACTGGCTACTTTCGTATATTTCATTTAAAAAAATAACATCTTACCTCAGAATATGCACTTTGTAATATATTTAAGCTGTGGTTCAAAGATGTGTACAAGAGAGACATGAGGCACTGGACATAAATCCAGCAACCTGGGAGGATGAAGCTGCCGATCGCATCAAGTGGTGATGCTCTCTGTGGCGCCACCTCAGATTGGACGAAAATAAACTATGATGGCAAACAGAAGAGAGTAGAAAACGTCGAAAGGAACACCAGGAAAATAAGCAGCTGAGGGCTATCACTTCAGGGGCGCATTCCCATAGTCAGTTATTACTGAAGGGGCTATTATTATTATATGTTTATTATTTGAAATTACCTTGAGCTGATGGATAGCGACATAAACACGTAGCGTTAGTTTGTGAAAGGTCTATGATTCTTGGGGGTCTGAAGGTTAATGCTAATGATGATGTTAATATCCTCTGCAAAGCTGCTGGCAGTGGTTTTCTCTACAATTTTTCGTGTCCTTTGAACTCACAATAACACTAAATGCAAAAGACACTACGTGTCTGAGGAAGGAACAATTCTCCTGGTTAAATTTGTACTTTGCTATACATATTTTGGAAAAGCGGGATTTTGCACATCCAGTTTAATGTGCATACTGGCAATATGATTAATTCTTCCAAAACGGTAAATCAAGTACAACAGTCGAAATTCTGTATAATACCTGAGGGCGTTAGCCAGAAACTCTGCCTCGTTGGATTTTAATACTTTGGAAACTACTAATTTTAAACTTACTATAAAGTCATAGTTAATTATTATATATAACACATGAAATAAACAAAAAGCTAACGATGTACAGAAGCAGTGACGCAGCCTGTAATGTAGACTGGCATTAACGCAATAGAAATATTGAAACAGGCAGTAAACATTACAAGCACAACAGTGAAATACGTTGGTTTTATTACCAAGTAAAACAATACTAATGATATGCTTATAATGTAAACTATAATTTTAGCACGTCAAACAGTACTAGTACAGAATTATGATGTTCATTATAATGTTAGCAAGTCAGACAGTACTAGTATAAAATTATGATGTATATTATAATGTTAGCAAGTCAGACAGTACTAGTATAGAATTATGATGTGCATTATAATGTTAGCAAGTCAGACAGTACTATTATAGAATTATGATGTTCATTATGTTAGCAAGTCAGACAGTACTAGTATAAAATTATGATGTATATATAATGTTAGCAAGTCAGACAGTACTAGTATAGAATTATGATGTTCATTATAATGTTAGCAAGTCAGACAGTACTAGTATAGAATTATGATGTACATTATGTTAGCAAGTCAGACATTACTAGTATAAAATTATGATGTATATTATAATGTTAGCAAGTCAGACAGTACTAGTATAGAATTATGATGTGCATTATAATGTTAGCAAGTCAGACAGTACTAGTATAGAATTATGATGTGCATTATAATGTTAGCAAGTCAGACAGTACTAGTATAGAATTATGATGTGCATTATAATGTTAGCAAGTCAGACAGTACTAGTATAGAATTATGATGTTCATTATGTTAGCAAGTCTGACAGTACTAGTATAAAATTATGATGTATATTATAATGTTAGCAAGTCAGACAGTTCTAGTATAGAATTATGATGTTCATTATAATGTTAGCAAGTCAGACAGTACTAGTATAGAATTATGATGCACATTATGTTAGCAAGTCAGACAGTACTAGTATAAAATTATGATGTATATTATATATGTTAATGTACTAGTATAGAATTATGGAATGATGATGTGCATTATAATGTTAGCAAGTCAGACAGTACTAGTATAGAATTATGATGTGCATTATAATGTTAGCAAGTCAGACAGTACTAGTATAGAATTATGATGTGCATTATAATGTTAGCAAGTCAGACAGTACTAGTATAGAATTATGATGTGCATTATAATGTTAGCACGTCAAACAGTACTAGTATAGATTTATGATGTGCATTTAATGTTAGCACGTCAAACAGTTTTAGTATAGAATTATGATGTACATTATAATGTTAGCAAGTCAGACAATACTAGTATAAAATTATGATGTATATTATAATGTTAGCAAGTCAGACAGTACTAGTATAGAATTATGATGTACATTATAATGTTAGCAAGTCAGACAGTACTAGTATAGAATTATGATGTGCATTATAATGTTAGCAAGTCAGACAGTACTAGTATAGAATTATGATGTGCATTATAATGTTAGCACGTCAAACAGTACTAGTATAGATTTATGATGTGCATTTAATGTTAGCATGTCTCAAACAGTTTTAGTATAGAATTAT